>PVHY01009653.1:0-25059 GCA_004024945.1 Uropsilus gracilis
GAGTCCCGCCGGGGGCCCGTAGCGAGACCTAGTTCCAAAAAAATAGCTGGGCGTGGTGGCGTGCGCCTGTAATCCCAGCTACCTGGGAAGCTGAGGCTGGGGATGGCTTGAGCCCGTGGTACCCCGGGCAACGAGAGCCTGCGGTTCCACGGGCAAAAATAGCGAGACCTAGTCTCAAAAAAATAAAAAAATAAATAAAAGAAAATAAAATAAAAAAATTTCCTTGTTTAGGGCCGGGCACGGTGGCTCATGCCTGTAAGCTTCAGCCAATGAAGCGGCCGGGGCTAGGGATCGCGGTTCGAGTCCCGCCTGGGGCCCATAGCGAGACCTAGTTCCAAAAAAATAGCTGGGCATGGTGGTGCGTGCCTGTAATCCCAGCTACGTGGGAAGCTGAGGCTGGGGATTGCTTGAGTCTGTGGTACCCTGGGCAACGTGAGCCTGTGGTTCCACGGGCAAAAATAGCGAGACTTAGTCTCAAAAAAAAAAAAATTTCCTTGTTTAATATTAATTCAGTTATTTATTGAGTATTGATTATGGCAAGTACTGTTCAAATATTAAGGATCCAGACAGTTAAAACTCCATGCCTATAGGATACAGACTAAACAAATAAAAATAAATGTGTTACATAAAGTTAAGTGCTGTGAAAAGAATCAAAGCAAAGTAAACTGGCTCAAGCATGAGGGGCAGGTACTCTTTTAAAGGATGTCTTGAAGTGACAGTTCTGCAGAGACCTGAAGGAAATGAGGAAGAAGGCTTTGAGGGAATTCTGGGCAAAGTATTCCATAGAACAGAAACAGAAAATAGCCAAATCCTGAGAAGGACAACTCTTGTTAGAACAGTGCTTAGAGCAGAGTGAATAGAGTAAGTAAAAAGTGGTTGAAGGGTAACCCACTTAAGGGTAAAGGCTAACACATGTCAACTTTGAAGGGTTAGCAGGAAACTGGACTTGCTTGTGGTTCCACATTAGTAGAGGCAAGCCAAGAGGTCCTGAGTCTATTATAACACCTCCCACACCAGGTACTACATACCAAGTTTCAGAAGATGGAATGCCTTTCAGTAAAACATTCTAACTTCATAGCCTTGGCTCAGAAATTTTACGTCTAGTGAGAAGCAGGCTGTAAAACACTTTCTAATCTCGTCTCAAAGGAAGTGACTTTATTTACAACAGCACTGAAAAGTTTAAACCTAAGGATACTTTCTGAAATAGTGGGGAATGTGGTGAGAGGTAATTGGGAGGAAATTGGTTGTTGGTTTGAGCATACAGGTTTGACTGTCCATTTGCTGGGAAGAGAATATCTGGAATCACCGCATATTTCCAACATTTGACTTTTGGAATCCTCCCTTCAAAATAATCTTAATTTGATTGATTTAGTCTATGAAAGGATTAGACCTTGGTGCATTGTAAAAAAAAAAAAAAACAAAACCAAAAACAAACTAGAGTGCAATTAACCATAATAAATAGAGTTTAATAGTTAGGTGTGGTCAGAGAAAAAGATACCAGGTGCTCTGCCAAAGCTTCCTTAGTCCCAGGATGACTGTGGGCAAACCCAAACCTGAGTCTCCAGAAGAACAATATCAGAAGCTTAGCACTACAGAATTGAGGGAATAACTTCTACTGAATAAGCCACTCACTAAGAATAAGCAAGCATAAAAAAATTACAGGCCCAGAGAGTGGAGATGGCATACTAAGAATTGTTATTCTCATATTATCTAAATACTTAGTTACCACTAGAAAAAGTAAATAAGAAGGAAAGGGAGCAGACACTGCTTGTGACAATGACATGTTGAACTTAATGAGTAAACTCACCAAAATAGGCATTATTAATATATTTGTCAAACTTTTAAGATTCCTCATTTAAGAAGTAAAGGAAATTTTAATGACAATGTCAAATAGAAATTGGCATTAAGGAGATACATTACAAGAAAATGGAAATACTGAAGCAGAAAACTGAAAGGAAAAATTCATCAAGAGCATAATAGTAAATATCAGCTGACAAAAGAATGACTTACTTGACAGTGATGTCATTGAAATAACAGTTTTCTATCATCCTATCCCTAAAGAACACTAATTTAGATGATTATGATTATGGAAATCTGAGTCCAACAGAGAAGGTCCAGCACACTTTTGAAGCAAAAAGCATCCAAGACTTGACTCATTGAAGATGATAAGAATAGTTCCATATTACCTATGTCACTTTTTCCTGAAAGCAGCGTAGCTCATTATCAAGAGGGAGTACTCAACCTGGGATTTCTCCCGCAGGGGAAAATGAGAACTTGATTCAGCTTGGCTTTTCTTGGCAATTCTTTCTTACCCATCCAGAGGTACTGAGTTATGAACTGCGTGACTTGAAGGTGGACAATCATGCTGGGAGAACAGCCAAGGAGTTGGAGTGGAATGTAAGGAAGGGACATGAATTCTTTGCCATCAGAAGGACCTCCCACAAACCATTAGGGACTTGTTCTCCAACTTACCCTTGGGCACTTCCTAGAACCTTAGACCTCACTCAACACACCACTAACCCTGTGACTGCCTCTCTGCACTTACCCAAGGGTAGGAATGGTAAGTAAATAAGAGCCAGTCTCTGCAGGTGGCTAGTGAGCACATGTAGAAGTCAGCCTACTCTCTGCAATTCAGAAAAGCAATGCACCTAAGCATTTATCACAGCCCTAGGAAAAGCAAGTACAATAGAGATCATTAACAGTAGACTGGATCAAACTGGAGAAAGAATTTGCAAAGTACAATGCAAATGACTTGAAATGACCTAGTTGGAGAACAAATGGGGAAAAAATGAAAAATGTGAAACAAAAGCCTATGCTAACTGTGGCATACCATGAAAGTAAATGTTCTATGCATTATTGAAGCATAGAAGAAGAGATGAAGAAGTGGCAAATCAGTTACTTGGAGAAATAATGATTGAGAACTTACAGCATTTGGGGAGAGATTCAGGCATCCAAGTTCACAAAGCTTGTAAGTTTCCCTGAAATTTCATTGTTCCTCCTGCTCTGTCAAAAGCATGAAAAATATAAAACTGGAAAAGTTAAGTATATTTTCCATTCAGGATACTCATGTAATATGATATATTGATTAACTCTTGTACAAAGGTTAAAGGATAAAAATCATTGAAAGTAACAGTAGCCATAATGAATTCACAGTATAAAAAGATAGATTGTGACATCAAAATCAAATTAGCAACATTTCTTGATCTGCACCTTTACAGTGGACTATAGGCAGGACCCTACAGAAACCTTGCTGTGCAATCAGTATGACAGGACATCAATGTTGGAGCCCTCCGTATTCAGGAAATAGAATATGCGGTGAAATCTGTCAAACAAGGATCAGTCACAGTTCTGAAGGCAAAAACCCATGCAGCATTGGCTGCTTTGAAGAGAACTTGTAGTTCATCAGCAAAAAAGTCTACGTGTTAACCATAATGGCATCTCAATTTCAGGACTTAATACTGATGCTAGTTATTGTATAATTTTGTGCAACAGTAGTATTACATTCTGAATTTGTGTTTGACAGAACTGTTTTTGTCTCATCTTGTATCTAATTGGAAGCAAGACCCAGATACCAGTGCCATAGACCATATGGTGTTGGGCTACTTATTGCTGGTTATAGGATAAAGGCCCTCGAGATTTTCCAAACCTGTCTGCTACCTATTGTTTTTGACTGCAGACCTGTGTTCATCAGAGTGTTCTCACCTCCTATTTGGAGAGACATGTAACAGAGTTTACATGGAGTGCAGGTTGAATGTACTGGTTAAGCATGTGTGCATGCTTTATTGGAGATACTTCCTGCAGAACAAGACCTAGCTACAAAGAATGTTCTATTGGAATTGTTGGTAAATAGTTGGAGTTTGCAATGTATGAGTTGATGGTGTGTCTCCATTCCTGGAATGTCTTGAAGAAAGACTATGGAGAAAGACACAGCCCTCTCAACCTGCTGATGAATCAATGGAACAGTAAGAAGACTGATGAGCAAATGGAAAAGTAAGTGATAAATTAGCCTGTCTGTATCTTATCAAGTATGTAAGAATGCAGAAACATGTACTGATGATACTAATCTGTATTTTGAACCAAAAAATGCAGAGTAATGGAATGTATTGGTTTAAATGTACTTTTATACCAGTCAATCTGACACTATTAAATGGAATATGTTGTTCTTATGGGAAATACATATATATATATAAAATATAATCATTTTCTAGAAATTATGTCTCTGTATTAGTGTGTTTAATGAAGAATATTGGTCTTTCTGATTTTAAAAACAACCATGAGATTATTTCACCTGCTAGTAAAAACAAAGCAAAACAAAGATAAAAATGATGGAGGTAGTGGGGACAGGCTGTAGAGTTTTTGTGACTGAAGTTGTTATTGATACAAAATATGCTGTTAGAACTGTAAAATGCTATATATTAGTCTTGTGGTAACACAGAACAAAACTAGGATACTGAAAAGATAAAAAGAGAATCAAATCATATCATTGTGGAAAATTATTAGCTCATAAGGAAAGACAGCAAGAGAGGAAGATAGAAATAAGGGAATTAGAAAATAGGCATGATTTATGACATGATGTTAGTCTTTGGTCTTTACATCTCAGTAATTTAAATGTAAATTTAAAATACTTTAAATGTAAGTGAACTAAAATTTTCATTCATATACCATGGAATGTTTGAAGGATTATAAACAAGATCCTATAAAAGGTTCATTTCATCTTTAAGGACACACATGGATTCAATAGGTGAATAGATAGAAAAGCTTGTAACATGCAAATAGAAACAGCACTGCATAAACTAACATGATCCGAGTGTGTGCTTTGTATCTTAGATGTAAAGATACAAATAGACTTAAAGTAAAAAAAAGAGAAAATATATGCAAACACAACCACAAAACTATAGTGTTTCAGACAAAATAGACTGTAAAACAAAAAATGGGGGGGAGTGTTTGTAAAAAGGCATTTCAGTGAGATGAAAGTGGACTTTTTTATTTGAGATTAGGTCTTGCTATTTTTGCCTGTGGAACCGCAGGCTCACGTTGCCCGGGATACCACAGACTCAAGCAGTCCCCAGCCTCAGCTTCCCAGGTAGCTGGGATTACAGGTGCGCGCCACCACGCCCAGCTATATTTTTTTGGAACTAGGTCTCGCTATGTGTCCCTGGTGGGACTCAGACTGTGATTCTTGGGCCTGGCTTCCTAGGCTGCCACTTACAGGCATGTGCCTCCATGCGTTGCCGAAAGTGGACATTTTATAATCTTAGAAGGACCAGGAAGACTATATACCTAATAAAGGAACCCCAAAATATATGAAGAAATGAAGAAAAACTTAATATCCAACAGTAATTGCTGAAGACTAAAATACCCACTTTTAATAATAGACTAAACAGAAGATTATTAAGTAAATAGAACAATCCACATCATTTTGACCTAACATAGCTATAGAACACTCAACAATAAGAGAATATACATTTTTCTCAACTATGGTGGCATGAAACTAGAAATTAATAACAGAGGTACAATTGAAAAACTAGTACATGGAATTGAAAGCACTATATTCCTAAAACAACCTATAGGTCAGACATGAAAAAGGGAAATTAGAAAAAATGCTTTGAGGCCGGGCATGGTGGTACGTGCCTTTAATCACAGCCTATGTAGCGAGGCCAAGCCTAGGAATTGCTTGAATCCATGGGTTCGAGACCCACCTGGGGCAACATAATGAGACCTAGTCTCTAAAAATAGCTGGACATGGTGGCACATGCCAGTAATCCCAGCTAACTGGGAGACTGAGCCTGGGAGTCACTTGAGTCTGTGGTTCCCTGGGCAACAAACCAAGACCTAGTCTCAAAAAAAAAAAAAAAAAAAAAAAAAAAAAAAAAAAAAAAAAAAAAAAAAAAAAAAAAAAAAAAAAAGAAAGAAAGAAAGAAAAGAAAAGAAAAATATTATGAGAAGAAAATGAAGGTACAACATACCAAAACTTACGGAATATAGTTTAGGCAATGTCTTTAGGAAAATTTCTGCCTTTAAATTCCTCTATTAAGAATTCAAATCAGTAACTTAATCTTCCACCTTAGACATTGGATAAAGAAGAAAAAAGAGTTAGAGCAGAGGTTAATGAAAGAATGAAATCACCTGATCATTTCAGTAGAAGTATTTTATAAAATCCAATATCTTTTCATAAAAGTAGACAAAAGAAAAAATTCAAACTGAATAGACTGGAACTTCCTCCTGCTGATAAGTAGCATCTGTGAAAAACCCACAGCTTTTATCATTCTTGTTGATGAAAGAATTGATTTCCTTTAAGTTCATTCTCAAGGATTCCAAACTTTTTACAAATTGAAAAAAGCAGCCTTACCCCTGGTGGTGGTGGTGGTGGCGGCGGCGGCGGCGGCAGCGGCAGCAGCGGCGGCGGCTGTGGCTGTGGCTGTGGCTGCTACCCCCCCATCTCTTCTTGAGGGCCACTGGGGAGAAACATTGGACCCCACTAAGGCCAGCTCTGGCCATATCCCCCATGCACTCACCTGCCCGTAGTCCTCCCATAGCCTGAGTGCAGGTCAGATCTGGATGAGACAGCTGGCATTTTCCATTTGAATATGGTGATTGGATTGTAAATGGACCAGTGAGGAGGTTTGAGCTCTCTGATTCATTTCAAAGTTTTGAGTTCTACCTCAGCATTGTACTGGAGGTTATTACCAGAGAAGTTAGTCATGCAAAACTACAAATGGAATCCAGATTGGAAAGAAGGCACTGTTTGAACATGATGTGATATACAGAAACATTCTAAGAAATCAACTAGTCTATTTAAACAAGGTTAGCAAGATTGCAGGGCCAGTGTGCAAGGTCTGTATACAAGAAATCAACATTATTTTTATACTTTTACAATAATAAGGTTTTTTTTTAAGTGTAAATGTTTTACTTTGAAATCTGGAAAACATTGTTGAGGAAATTACAGATATAAATTGGTGGAAATTAGTAGTGTTCCTGCATCAGAAGATTTAGACGAGATCGGGCGCGTTCAGGGTGGTGTGACCGTAGACTGCATCAGAAGATTTATAGTTAACATGGCAATATTCCTCATATAAAGATACCTACATTCTGCACAATCCTTATCAGACTTCCAGATCAAATCTTTGTAGAGATGACATTCAGATTCTAAAATTCATAAGAGATTGTAAACAATGCTGAGTAGCCAAATAATCTTGAAAAGAACAAAGTAGAAAGACTCAGGACTTTTAGAGATTGGGAGATTGACATTCAAGACTTTGCAATTTCAAAACACTATAAAACAATAGCAGTCAGGAAATGTGATACATGTGGTAGGCATATAGATCACTAATATATTTGAGAGTTCAAAAATAGAACCCTGTTCCTGTTGTCAGCTGATTTAGGCAAAAGTACTAATTGGAGATGAATTTTTTTTTCCAACATAATATGCTAGGACAACTGGATTGCTGCATTTGAAAGAATGAAATCATACCATTCCCTACACCATAAGCAAAAGGTAGCTCAAAATGCATCAGAAACCTCAAAGTTAGAGCTAAAAATATAACACTCATCGAAGAAAATATAAATGTTCATGAACTTAGATTTAGCAGTGGCAGTAAATTTCTTATACCAAAACACAGCAACATCAACAACAAAAATAGAATTGCAGTGCAACAACAGTATACTCTCTTGCTTCAAAGGATTTTATCAATAAAGTGAAAAGACAGCCTACTGACGAAGAGGAAATATTTGCAAATTATAAGTTCCCTGTACCCAGATTACATAAAGAACTAAATGTTTCTCAGCTGCTGAGTGGATAAGTGTCTATAAACTGCATTATGTAATGGAACAACATTTAGTCATAAAAAGGAATGAAGTACTGATGCAGGCTAGAAAATAGATGGACCTTAACAGTGTTAGTTGAGATGGAAGTCACTACAAATAGTCACTATAAAAGACTACAGATTACTTGACTCCATTAATATGAAATATCCAAAACAGTCATATCTTTAGAGGCAGAAGTTTTCATGGTTGCTTAGAACTGGAAGTTTTAGGGGAAATATGAACTTGATATCCAAGAGGGTATGGTGTTACCTTTTGATGTAAAGAAAATATCCTAAAAGAGACTGTTGATGGTTGTGCATATCAGTGAATATGCTCAAAACCATTAAATTTGTTCTTTAAATCGGTGAATTGTGTGCGAATTACATTTGGTTGCTCTATGGAGAATTTACAGAAAAGAATTTACAAGCTGGGTAGCAAGAAGACCAGGCGGGAGGCTATCCAATGTTGCCTTGGACCAGAGGGTGAATCTGAATGTGTTCTAATTTAGTATGTATTTTCAAAGTAGAACTGATTGATAGTAGAGTGGTCACATTAGATATGGGAATTAAGGCAAAGAGAGATGTAAACAGTGCATCCTAGAATTTGGACTATGATGCTAAGAAGATGGTAATGCCATTTACTGGGGTGGGGAAGAGAAAGGGTTGATGTGAACTTCTCATGTGGATGACAAGTTCTGTTTAGGACATCTTAAAACTGAGATTGAGGTTCTTTCCTAGATGTCACAAAGTTAGTTGGATGTGGGAGATTGATGCTTAGGAGATTGTGGTTGGCTTCAGTAGTTGAACTATTGCTCTGAGGTTAGATAAAGTGTAGACACTGAAGAGATGATTGATAAAAAATGATCCTTACACTAAATCAGCATTTATAGATTGAGATGAAGAGAAATCAGCAGTGAAGACTGCAAATAAATAGTGAAATGAAAGAAAAGTAGGAGATTGGAATGCCTTGACATTCCAAGACAGTGGACAGTGTTTCAGCGAAGTGTGGGAAATCAGTTATGTTTGATTTGACTGAGAGATTGCATTCGGAGGTGACTGAAAAATACTACAGAAACTTGGTGATTCTTAAGAAGAGTGTATTTTTGTCCTCAGATGAGAGCTTTAGGATTGGTGAGGGATAGTAAATGGTACATGAGGCTACAAAGTGACAGTAAGTATTGTTTTCTTGAAACAGTGTTTCAAAGAATGTTGCTAAAAATGAGGCTTTGAAAGTGTGGGAGCTGAAGGGTGATGGATGCCAGTGAAGGATTTTCGGATACTTATATATGATGATAAGAAATGTTAAACAAGGCTAGGCATGGAGGCGCATGCCTGTAAGCGGCAGCCTAGGAAGCCGCAGCTGGGGCCAGCGATCTCAGTTTGAGTTCCGCCAGGCCATGTAGCGAGACCTAATACCAAAAAATATAGCTGGGCATGGTGGCGTGCTCCTGTAATCCCAGCCTAGGAAGCTGAGGCTGGGGATTGCTTGAGTCTGTGGTACCCCAGGCAACGTGAGTCTGTGCTTCCACAGGCAAAAATAGCAAGCCTAGTCTCAAAAAAAAAAAAAAAAGTTAAAGAGGGAGCTTTACTGGTCCTAAGATGCAAAATCTTTGATTGGGTTAGAGAAGCATTTCCTATGCATCTGTGGTGGAGGGTGGCGTTAGCCTAGGAACGATTGCTGTATCAGAAGGAAGATAGCATCAGTTAGCATAGATGCAAATAGATCAGTCTTTTGCATTTCATTCATTTGAAATTATTCTTGTTAATTTTTACAATACCGTTTGACTTATTTTTCCTCTTTCTCTTTTGAGGAACCTTTTATGGTAAATGGGAAGTGTGTACAAGACTTCTTCAGATAACTTGCTCTCTCGTCTTGTTTGCTCGAAAGATACTTCTGCTCTATAGACAAGGAAATTCAGTGTCATGTTCTCCAACTTAGCAATGTTTTCCTTTGTGTATTTCCATGTAGTCTCAGTCCATCAATACAGTAGATCTGTTTGTCATACGCAAGACTAGTAAAGAAGTCATGAAGTTGGTTAAATCTGTGAGATCCATCATCACAGGAAATGAGTGGCTCAGTGATGCTCACTCATCTTTTCAAAACTTAGTTTTCTCAGCCACTAGTAGATTTTAAAATTTTATGTGATTTAGAAAATGTATTTCTAAATCAGTCTGCCATTCTCGCACTGCAAAATCCCAGTTGAGTGTTTGTTAAATAGTCATTTGTCAGCTAATAATCTACCATGTGCTGTTTTAGGCACTGAGGTTAAATTTCCCATTTTTGGAAATACGACCTAGAAAACCTTAAAATAACCCAACATAAAATACTTAGAAAAGCTGGATGAAATATAATAAGCACCCTTTTAATTACATGGCTGTATTCACAAGAAAGTAAGGAGAATTTCCAAGAAACAAAAACAAAAGGAATTGAAAGCTAGAACTATGCATGAAAGACATCATTGGGACTGCAGTGGGGAAATTTGCTGTTTTTATCAAAACCAGTGTACTCGGGTTTGGGTTTTAATAGCTAAGTTGGGTAAGAAATAAGGCCTTAGGTTTAACAGAAAGAAATACTGGAACTAGGGTTTCCTTATAAGGCACTCTTCTGGGGCTACATTCTAACTGAAGGTTAGACTTGGAGAAAAACTATTTGCCTCCAGTCACAGGAAGAAAATAAAAAAACTTCTGTATTTTAGACTGAACATTGGTTTTTCATCTTCAACTTCTGCACAACACGGTAGTCTTGGAACCTATGTGGAACCTATATGGAATGATTAAGACCTTGTTAAGGCTGATCATTACATGGTGTCACTTCTACCACTATCCCTCTGTAGAGATTTGTGTACGTGTTCAATTTTCAACAGCAGTATAGTTAAATAAATGCCACGATGGAGGTTAACAAAGGGTGCAGTAAAACAAAAGGGGTGGAAACCACTCTTATCTTGGAAGAGTAGTCAGGAGAGGTTTCTTGGAGAGGATAATGCCTCAGTTAAGCCCTTTAGTAAGAAAAGTTTTATATGATGGCATAATTATAAAAATCATGTATTTTTCTTCATGTAATACCTTCACAACTCATACCAGAATTCGAGAACTTTACATAAATTCAGATTTTCCCTTATCCAGTAAAATAGGAGATGGATGATCAGAATAGCTACATTTTATAAATGAGGCCCAGATAGATTTAGTGACCTGATGAAGTCAAGAAGCAAGTGCGCATATGATTTTTAAATTATTAGCTCTTTTGCCTGTGTCCAGATTAGATGGGGCCATTTTGTTCCTTACTTTCTCATAATTTATAGACATGTCTCAGAATGGGTCAGGTTTTACACTGAAGCTGAGCAAAATGTCTCAGTCAGAGTTATTTTCATTCTGTTTTTGCTGTAGGAACCAAATCACAGGCACTATAGATGATCAGGAATGTGACTTATTTTCTGGTCATCTATGGATTTAAATACAAACACTGTTCCTAAGTTTTCCTGAGGTCATAAAATCTGTACTGGGAAAAGGGTCCCAGATTGCCTGAAACACTTTGTGATTGGCATGAAATGAGCATGTCCAATTGGTATTGTCAAGGGAAGCAGGGACTGGCAAGGTACTGGTGGAAAATGGAGACCAGGAAATGACAGGATGTGGCCCTTGGAACATTTTATCCATTGCTTGCATAAATGCCATTTTGCTCTCAAGGAAATTTGTAGCCAGTTCTGCCATAGAAGTGACTAACTCTATTTGATATATTTAGAGGACAGATGTTATTCCAGTAATGCATCTTTTGCATGTGAATAGTAGGTGTGTGTTTAGTTTTCTCTGGGCTTGGGAAAGTGGAAAAACTCCTTTTAACTTACTCTTTCATTTTTCAAGCTTCAAGCCTATAGGGCAGATCAGAGTTTATTTAGAAATTCATAACTGAAATTGGAGCAGCAATCCCCAGCCTCAGCTTCCCAGGTAGCTGGGATGACAGGCGCGCACCACCACGCCCAGCTATTTTTTTTGGAACTAGGTCTCGCTACGGGCCCCAGGTGGGACTCAAACCACAATCCCTAGCCCTGGCCGCTTCATAGGCTGAAGCTTACAAGCACGAGCCACTGTGCCCTGCCTGGAGCAGGGAGATATTGATGAGATATGTATGAATTGGCAGATACTGAGATGTGGAAAATGAGATAACCCTGAAAAATGTCTTGATAGAGTATCTGAAGTAAATTGTGTGCCCAGTCATTATATAATTGTGTCATTGAACTTTCACAACAAGCCTGTGAAATGGATATTAATGTCTTCAGATTGTAGATTAGACATTTGTGACATCAGAGGTTAATTTTTCAACAGCCTACAGAGAGTCAGAGCCATGTCGTCAGCCCAGGTCTACCCTATGGTGGAGCTTAGGTAGGGCTGCAGTACAGCTCTGTAGGTACTCTATAAGTTGGCACTGGTCATGGTGAGTGGTGCACCATGGATTTAGACACAAGCCAGCTCTTGGCCCCCAATTTTTTCTGCTCCCTGCTTTGTAAGTTAAATTATGAGTAAATCGTTACTGAGCAGTCACTATCCTTGTAAACATTTATGTCTGTGTTTATAGTGTCTACTGCGTTGGCTACTTTACCCCTGTTCCCTTTTGTCAATTCAGGGCTGTTTCCTAGAGAATCCTCTCTTCCTCTTGAGGCAGATGACATGGCGATGAATGCAGATCTAAACGTGCTCCTTAGTTGTACTGTCCTTACATGTATATGAGCCTTCCTTATATTTGTGCTAACCTAAGTTGGGAGTCTTTGTTGGACTTTAAAACAAAGTTTATTGTTTGAGTTTTGCTGCATATAATCTAGTCTTACTATAGTATTATAAATGTTGAACCATAACAGCACTGCCAGGATAATAGGCAATGGTGGCATTTTCTAAGTAGTTAATAAAGTTAAACTGAATCATTCAGATTGCACTTTTGTAACTAAACCAAAATCTGTGGAATATCCAGTATCTAAAGTGGATAAAATGCTCCTACTTTGGCTTCTAGTCTTTGCATTAATAAAATTCTGTTTAATAAACATATAGTGCAAATGCACTCTGTACCAGTACCTACAGCAAGCTTTGGAAATAGAAAGATAACCTGTTAGTCTCTGCTATCTAGTAATGCCTAATTTGGCTTAAGGGACTCATTACACAAGTATTCTCTGAAACAAGCCATATTATGCTAGAATAAAAATATATGTTAGTATTTTGGTAGCAGTCCCTGTGTTAACACAAAAGAAAGAAGGACTTTCTAGGAAAGAGAATAGTCTATGCAAAATGTAGATTCTTGACAACTTGTGATGTGTTCTAGAAATATTGAGTGATTTGTTGTTACCGTAAGAGGTAGAAAGGTAGATTGGGCAAAGTTGTAACTTTGGATTTTATCTTATGGACATCAAGAAACCAAAGAAAAGCTTAAAAAGAGGGCAATGCTGAGCAGAACAATTGTTTGCAATTGTTACATGAAGGGCCATGTGAAGATAGGTCATAGGTGAGAAAAAGAAGACAGGGAAACTACTACTTTTGCTTTGCAGTAGGCTTTGAAAGAGACTGTCCTGTGGTATTAGTTGTGCAGGAATAGAAGGGGGAAAAGTGCCCACTGAGCAAGGGTCCCTAGGATTTGAGAATGAGAGGAGTTAAGTGATGGTGATCATTTGGCCTCTGAGTAGATAGCTGTACAATTTATTAATGTTTTTTAAGTGGTTACAGGAAGAGGCTCAGACATTAAGTTTGACACAGTAAGTTGGGCGTCTCTAGTTGACACGTGACAGTGTTACTTGGCGGTATCAGTTGTGGTAGAGAGTTGAGGAAGGGGTTGTAGATCCAGATTAGGGGTTGGGAAATGGCTCACAGCTGAGTAAGAAGTAAGGTTATTGCCAAAAATAGAATTCTGCATGACATTTGCGGGATACATGGAGAAACGGAACTGGTAGAGTCTCAAATTACATCTTTTATAGAAACCATTTATTTTTCAACTTTGTAAAATAAAGTTTTTCAAGTGGTTTTAGAACACAGCAAATTGAGAGGAGGCACAGAGATTTCCTGTATAACCTGAATCCCCACATATGCATCACCTCCCTTCTCAGTAGTCCTTTTGTTTTAAGTTGATCAAAGTGAATTTACACACAATAAAACATAACCCTCCAAGAGGTACAGTTCTATATACATTTGATTTGGAGAATGTACACTCTTCTGTAACCACCACCACCACAATCAAGATTTGGAATATTTTCCTCACTCTAGAAAGTCTCTTAATGATTCTTTAATCAATCCCTTTACCCCCTTGCTCTCTCCTGGCAACCAGCGATGTGATTTCTTTTGCCTTTTTCCGAATGCTGTATAAGTGGAGTCATGCAGCATGTAGCCTTTGTGTCTTATCTTACTTAGGATAATGATTTTGAGAAACATTAATATGGTTGCACTTTTGAGGAGCCCATTCCCTCTGATGGTTGAGTAGTATTCCATTACCTATGTTTATATCTGGCAATTTGTTTATCCACTTTCCAGATGGTGAACATTTATGTTTCCCTTTTATGTTTTTTTGAGACTAGGTCTCATTATTTTTGCCTGTGGAACCGCAGGCTCACAGTTGCCCGGGGTACTACAGACTCCCGCAGTCCCCAGTTGCAGCTTCCCAGGTAGCTGGGATTACAGGCAGGCATCACCACACCCAGCTACTTTTTGGAACTATGTCTCCCTGTGTTGCCCTGAGTAGGACTCGAACTGCGATCCCTAGCCCCAGCTGCTTTGTAGGCTGAAGCTTACATTTTTGATGATTATGAGAGATGTTGCCATAAACATTCACAAGCAGGTCTTTGTGTAGACATTTGTTTTACTTTTCTTGAATAAATACCTAGGGTTAAGTCATATGGAAAATGTATGTTTTTATGAAACTTTACAAAAAATGCTAATGCTGTTAATTCTTTCATCCTTACTAGCAATGTTTTATTCACATGCTCCACATCCTGGTCAGCCTGTGACACAATCTATCAGGAGTATTTTGCTTTTAATTTTAGCCATATTTATAGGTGTGTAGAAGCATAGTGGGTTCAGTTTCCCAAATGACTAATGATGATTGAGTTTTACATGCTTATTTGCCATCTGAATATCTTTGGTGAAATGTCCATTATTTTATTTTATTTTATTTTTTAATTTATTTATATATAAATTTCACAACATTGTAATTCCAGGGGTTTACCCCCCACCCTCCCTAAATGCCCATTTGCTTAAATTGGGGGGGCTTATCTATATCTGCAGAGAACTACCTATATCTGTATATTCTTGATATACAGATCCTGTATTAGACATATGATTTACAAATAATTTCTTCAGATCTGTGACTTTTGTTCCCATTCTTGTCCCAGTGTGTTTTCAGTAGAAATTTCTAGTTTTGATAAAGTCCATTTTATCACTTTTTATGCATATTTTTGTGTTTTCAGAAATTTTTTTTTTTTTTTTTTTTTTGAGACTAGGTGTCACTAGTTTGCCTGTGGAACGTAGGTTTACGTTGCCTGGGGTGCCACAGACTCAAGCAATCCCCAGCCTTAGCTTTCCAGGTAGCTGGGATTACAGGCGTGCGCCACCATGCCCAGCTGTTTTTTTGGGACTAGGCCTTGCTATGTTGCCCTCGACTCGAACCACTATACCCAGTCCCCACCGTGGCTTCCCTGGCTGCCGCTTACAGGCATACACTCACCATGCCTGGCCCACAGAAATCTTTAAGTCCCAGGATCACAAAAATCTTTCCCAGTTTTCTTTTCCAAGTTTCATATTTTTTAGGTTTTGACTTTAGACTTGTGACTTATTTTACCTTAATTTGTCATGTGAAGTATTGGCTGATAAACAGTTGCCTGTGAATGAATGTCAAGTTAACTATCCCAGCACAGTTGATTTTCCAACCTTTCACCATGAATTGCCTTTCCAACTTTGTTAAAACTAGTCTGTGCAAATGTGGGCCTACTTCTGCTTTCTGTTTTCTTCTATTGATCTCTGTATCTTCCTTTTCACTAATACCACAGTGTCTTAATTACTTTACCTGAAACTACATTTATTCATTATTTGAGATGATTGTGGTATCTGTTAGGAATTCTGCTGGCAACAAGGAATAGAAACCCATGCTAATGTGGGTTTGTTTTCCAAATACAAGTGGTCTGGAAATAAGCAGTTGCTAGTTTGTTGAAATTGTTCATCTCTCTTGGAGGCCAACAAATACCAACCTGCCTGACCTGCTACCTGTTCTGTAATTCACCTGCTGCACCAGTTCCAGAAATGCATGTGCCCAGGCTCTACTTCTGAGACTGGCTTACAGGGAGGAACAGGTATTTGAATGTTAGTAAGCTCCCTTGAAATTGTGGTGATTATGTTGTGTAGTCATGGTAAAGAGCCATTAATCTGAGATGGAACTTTGGAGTGTAGTCCCCAGACCAGCAGTATTATAGTGTGCTGGAAACTTCTTAAAAATGTAAATTATCAGACTCATCTCAGACTTACTGAGTAGGAAGTCATTTAGGACCCCATAGTTTGTGTTTTAACAACTTCTCCA
This sequence comes from Uropsilus gracilis, assembly GCA_004024945.1. Lineage (NCBI taxonomy): Eukaryota > Metazoa > Chordata > Mammalia > Eulipotyphla > Talpidae > Uropsilus > Uropsilus gracilis. The sequence continues at coordinate 16,339 of PVHY01009653.1, forward strand.
GATAGTTCTGATCCATGCTAACATTTGGGATCCTTGAAAATCATGGTTCAGTACTTCCCACATTGGTCTAGGGAAGATTAGTTAATTGTCTTTATCAAAAACTTAATTAAGTCTGTATATTGTACTGTCATAGACAGTAGTTTTTAATTGGATTGAAGGTCATAAAGACATAGTACAATAATTATTGAGTGCTCTACTGGATCTAACTATCCAAGGTATATGTTCGATGGCTATTTTTTAAGAAACTTTAAATTCAGTGTTTTTAATGTGTGTACTTTTCCTAGCCTTTAAAGGAAGAATTAAGGAAGTAGAAGACAGCTCTTATGTTTACAGACTTTGTAAGTGAGGGAAGAAAGAGTGCAAGATAAACATGTACAAATACAAGAGGCAAACATCAATGTTGTTTCTTTCAGGGTGCAGTGTAGTTTTGTGATTGGTGACTGTATTGCAATATAGGAGCTCATCCATCACTAAGCTGAGTTTTCTTAAGTGTTTATCAACGATTAGCATTTCGTAGCCTGTGAAATATAATGTCTTCAGTTTACTTCACTTTTTTAATGATAGCCTTCTCAGTTTTAATTACTAATTGCTTAAACATGGACTCTAATATCTTTTCTCCATCTGTTTTCATGAAGCTATAACTCTCCTACTTAGGTCATTTCCCCTTCCCTTTGGAAAACAGTTCAACTTCAGTTAGACTCTCTCTTATTTACTTCAGGTAACAGTTTTTCTTCTCCAGTTTTGGAAAAGAAGACAAGTTTAAGGGGTATCAAGTTTGTAGTTCAGTTTCTAAGTGCCTTGAAAAACTTTGAAGGAATTTCTAAAAAATAATTTGATTACATTTGTAGATTTGTGGAATTGGATATAACAAAGAGTTAAAATTACATAGCCCACCTACAGTTCCATTAGCAGTGGCTATAAGCATAAAATGATGTTCATAGAAATAGATGTTGTCGTTGAAGCCAAGAGGTAGAGCACCTCTCTAGCCCTTGTCTCCAGCCCATGTTAGAATTTCCTCAGGAAGATGCACACAAAAAGGCTCAAGACTGTTTCTCTGTCGTAATTTATAGTAAAGGGGATTTGAAGTTTATAGTATAGAAAGTGATGCTTGAGCTACGTTCCTTGAAAGTTCAGAGACACACCTGTTACTGGAGTTTAGCTTCCTGACTTGCAGTGTTTTACTGGGAAGACCTCATTCTGTTGAAAAATCTCATTGCTCCATGCATTTTGACTTTCTGTCCATGTTAGTCATCAGGAACCTCTAAATCAACCTACCCCCCCACCTTTTCCATGATTCCCTTTCTTGTTTTTTTCTTGTTCTAGTAATTCTTGAATAAGCACTTTGTGACAGTGCTAGGTTTTGTCACTTGTGGTTTTCCATGCCATTGGGGAGTTTTCTCTTGATTTTGCCCTTTTTTCCTTATAGAACAACTAATAATAAACCATCATGACTTCAGAAAATGCTTGCTATTGTTGAAATAAAGTGCTTCTTATCCTCAGGACATTTTATGCTTGTAATCTCCACAGCTTTATTTGTATGTATCTGAACTGTAAGGATCTTTCTATATCAAAGAAGACTCAGATAGGAGAGGCTGACTTATAGCAGGAGTGGTTAAAATGCATGTACAGATTGAGTATGTTTGTGTGGATAACTGTTGGAAGCAAATATGTTTTTCTTTTTCTTAATGATAAGAGAAGCTGCTAAAGTTATTCTTGAAGCCATTATTTCTCACTAGACAAGTGAAATTGCAAATATTTTACTTGTTAATTTAGGGTACTGTAGAAAACTTTTAGTAACATTGACACACTAATGTATTTCTGGGTATTAATTTGAAATTCACTGTATACTTTTTCATGAAAAACTATGAAGAGAGCAGCTGCAGCTCTTACTGCAGATCTTGATTTATTCTAATAAAAAAAATTGAGAAGATATCTTTGTATCAAAAGAAATGCTGATGATTTTCTCTAGAATACAGACCCATTTAATCAGCCCTGGCCTCTCTTCCTCACTTTGCTGATTTGCATGTATTTGTGACCCTTAGATTATAGGGAATGGAAGTGAGCAGCAGCTGCAAAAAGAGCTAGCAGATGTGCTGATGGATCCTCCAGTGGACGACCAGCCAGGGGACAAGGAGCTTGTGGAAAGGTCACAACTGGATGGCGAAGGAGATGGGCCTCTTTCTAATCAACTCTCAGCTTCATCCACCATTAACCCTGTGCCATTAGTAGGGCTCCAAAAGCCAGAGATGAGCCTGCCAGTAAAATCTGGACAAGGAGGTTAGGATTGCTGCATTGCTTGCGTAACTGAAGGTTATTGTTTTTAATATTTGAGTGTCCACCTTGTACCATGTTTGATTTTGAGCAAGCAAAAAATCACTGTTCTCTAGATTCTAGGTTTAGAGGATGTAGGAGGAGTAAAATACATGTTTCATTCTGCTTCCCTTTTAAAGTATATCATTTATGCCAAAGAAAGAGAATTGGTAGTTAACTGACATTGAAGGAGTCTTTTCCAAATATTAAATATTTTTCTAGGAAAGAAGGAATTTGAGTACAGTGTTAGAGAAGTGGAGGAGTAAAGATATGTTTGCTGAAGATATGTTTGCTGCAGACCTACTCCAAACTAAAGCTCTGGTGGAATAGTTACCAAGTTGGAAAAGGGAGCTGACAGGCATAGCAGGGGAAGAGGGGAGTGGCAATTTTAAAGGCTCATTGGGAAAAGTGCGATGTTAAAATGTAGGTGTTTATTGGGAGAGGGAAATCAAGGCATTGGGAGGACCTAGTGAAGTGGCTAAGATTGTGAATGAAATTATGAGTGCAGATCTGTCTAAATAAGACAGATTTAGAATTTTTCAGAGTGATAAAATACTAAGTGTATTTCTAATGTAAATGTGAATTATAAAATCAAAACATTACAAGAAGTTGATAGAGAAATCAGATCTGAAACTCAGGTCACTTTTTAGATTTGGAATTGACACTACAACATACCTAAAAATGTAGAGTTAGTGACGGGGTCCTCGTATGATATTTCTGGCTTAAATGAATATTCCTCTTGGAGGAATGGCATAATATCACATCAGTATTTAACTTTAGACCTTAAATGAAGCATAGAATTTACTTGGTCTTCCTATCATCAGAGTATCAAAATGAAAATAACCATTTTGTTTTTGTTTCTTTCAGATTCTGAAGGCTCCAGTCCTTTCACACCAGTGGCCGATGAGGACAGTGTAGTTTTCAGTAAGCTAACTTATTTAGGCTGTGCCTCAGTAAATGCTCCCAGGAGTGAAGTGGAAGCCTTAAGGATGATGTCCATCTTGAGAAGCCAGTGGCAGATTTCACTAGATGTAACCCTGTCGGTGCCGAATGTATCTGAAGGAACGGTGAGGTAGGACCAGTCTCTTGAAGTCTTGTCAGATTTCTGACCTGTTGTTATAAGAAGAAACAACAATATTCAATAATTTATGCACTGTTTAATTCATCTGACTTTACATTATCATGACTTCTAAAGGTTGTGACTCTGAAAAAATGGTCACTCATTTGAACAGTTTTTAATAATCTTCCTCATACCAATCAGTGTAGCACATTAGAAATGTTTTTCAGTTAGTTGAAATATGTTAACCTGAGATTCTTCCTATCAATTTATATTTTCCATGTTCTCCCAATACAAATACTGGCTTGATTCACTGGTTCTGAATGCAGTTTCATACTGATTTTATGCATTACAAAAGCTTGTTGGAAGAATTTCTAAGGTGAGGAAACGGAAGGCCAAGATGTCTCTAGAAATGTCTTTGTTTATACTGGAACATAGTAATAGTCAATTGTAACCGGTCAGATATCTATATTGACTGAGTAAATACAGAATTCTAAATAGTCAGATGAACATAGCTACTAAAAGCACTTTTATTTGTATGACAAAAAAATAGGTGTTTATTTCAGGAAAAATCAGAATATGAGCAAATAAAATTTTCTTATTTCTACCCTTCAACTGACACACAGTTAACATATTGCTTTACTAAGATCCTGTTCACATATTTACATGTGTCTGCATGTGTGTGTACATATATACACATATATATGTACCTACATATATATACATATTTAATTGTATAATTCATAGAATCAACATATAACAATAGAATTATACACACTATCTGGTAGCATGCTTTCTTCACTGTTACATGGTGAAACTCCTTTCATATCAATAAATAGTCAACAGTTTTTAATGGCACAGGATGGATTATTAAGAAATAATCAAACTAACATAAATTTGATTAACCTAATTTAGTTTTTTAATGGAAAGAGCACTGGTAGTAATAGCCAATATTAAGCTCTTATAATATAAATGCTTTACCTATGATTTTCTTACAAGTAGGTATATTAGAGCTAAATTTTTTTTTTTTTTTTAGGATTTCCTTAGCATAAATTCATAGCTTACTGGGTCAAATGTTTGTTCATTTTTGTTGCTTTTGATATATTGCCAGGTAACCACCTAGAAATATTGGTGTACTTAATTCTTTCATCATTAATATGTGAGAATATCTGTTTCTCTATCCTCAGGAACCTTTTAGAATTTTAATGGTATTAGAGTAGCAGCTGTAATAGTAAGTTAAATATTTCATATTCCAGTTACCTGCATATGTAATTTTTTTTAGTATTTAAAGAATTATTTCACAAAAATAAGCTCTAATTTTAGTTTTACTAATGTGAAACTGTTAAAAAAAATTGGTAGTTCTCATTTCTGTATTCTTTTTTTTTTTTTGAGACTAGGTCTTGCTATTTTTTGCCAGTGGAACCGCAGGCTTTCGTTGCCTGGGGTACCACAGACTCAAGCAATCCCCAGCCTCAGCTTCCCAGGTAGCTGGGATTACAGGCGCGCACCACCACGCCCAGCTATTTTTTTTTGGAACTAGGTCTCGCTACGGGCCCTAGGCGGGACTCAAACCGCAATCCCTAGCCCCAGCCGCTTCATAGGCTGAAGCTTACAAGCAGGAGCCACCGGCCTCTGTATTCTTCTTAGGTAATTTTTCCCCCAACTGAAGTTATACTTTGTTTCAATACATCCCATTTTCATAGAGATGTGAGAAAACTACTTTTCCTTGCCCCATGTTTTCAGATTTTTTTTGCCTTTAAAGCTGCATAAAGGAGCTGGGTGCAGTGGCATGCACCTGTAATCTCATCACTGGGAGGGTAAGGTCAGGGATCGCCTGAGTCCATGGGTTTGAGACTACCCAGGCAACATAGCGAGACCTAGTCTCAAAAAATTGATGAGCATGGTGGCGGGTGCCTGTAATCCCAGCTACCTGGGAGGCTGAGGATAGCTTGAATATGCGGGTTTGGGACTACCCCGGGCGAGACCTAGTCTCAAATATATATATATATAAATTAATTAAATTTAAAAAATAAAACTGCACTAAGTCCCCTTCCTCGATATTTGGGCTCACTCAGTCTAAAGTACATGGTTTCTTCTCAGAACCATCTTGTCCTCAGTGCCCAGAGTAGAGCTGAAAGGTTGTAGGCAGCAAAAAACTTGTTGAATGAGTAGATTTTTGAATGACATCCTTTTGATTTTTATGGATGTTCTTTTGGTTTTATTAATGTTTTTTTTTGTGGAAGGTGTTAACATTTTGTACAGTCTCTTCCCTTTGTCCTGTGAATTAAAAAAAAAGTCATGTTTCACTCTGAGAAAAAACATCGGTTTTTAAATATTTGTTAATAATACAGCATATTAGGTCGTTCCTTCAGGAGATAAGGAGGTACGTGACTTTCATGTTCTGTTTTGGTTCGTCTGTCTTTTGATCCAGCCTGTATTTACTTTGTTATGGACTATGTAAGAAACGTGTACTTACTGATATAGTTTATGCTTTTCTAATTGCTTCCTCCAAGGAGGTCATTACGTGGTTTTCACTAGTATTTTGTGTAATCAATAGTTTCAGGAATTCACATGTAATTATCTATCAGGACTTCAGCTGAGCAGGATTAGCTTTCAGACGAGATCGGGCGCATTCAGGGTGGTATGGCCATAGACTGAACAGGATTAGCTTTCAAAAAAAAATAAGATTTATGAAATTTTTCTTGTTGGAAGTCTCTAATCCTGGTATGATTATAGTGAAAATGGTCCATGATTCCTCTCATTATGTCTTTTTTTCTGAACAGACTCTTAGATCCTCAGACAAACACTGAAATAGCAAACTACCCTATCTACAAAATCCTCTTTTGCGTCCGAGGCCATGATGGAACTCCTGAGAGTGACTGTTTTGCTTTCACTGAAAGTCACTATAATGCAGAGCTCTTCAGAATACATGTCTTCCGGTGTGAAATACAAGAAGCTGTAAGTCTTGAGAAACTGTGCACGAAACCTCTCCAGGGCCCTCACTCTTGACATAGTTGCTATATGTCTAATGACACCTTCTAAGCCAGCTGAAATTCTCTGCCAGCACTTCATTGGTTCCAGTGGGTGGGCTGCAGTATTTATACAGACTGAAAGTTTGGCTCTCCAGGGCCTTCTGGCTACAAGGGTCAGAGGACACCATTTGGCTGCTGCTTTTTGATTGTAGCAGTCACTCATTGCAAACCATTCTTTTGTTTGAACTTGTAAGACTCAGTACTTCCAGATGGATAGTTTCTGATGATGTAGGCACTCATTTTCAGTTGAATTTCTAACACTTAGAATCACTTCTAAAATCTCTTCTCTGGCCATTTTTAATGTGACTTGCCTTATAGGTATAATTCATTAAATAGTTTGCCAACTGAAATCGATGCAGGAAGGATGAATTACTTTCCCTGATAAAGTTTCAACTTTCAGCCTTCATGAAAGTGTCTTATTTCTTGCAATAATAACCTATTTCCTCACCTGTCTGATTTTAGGTAAGCCGGATACTTTACAGTTTTGCCACTGCCTTTCGCCGCTCGGCCAAGCAGACCCCACTTTCAGCCACAGCTGCACCCCAGACTCCTGACAATGACATCTTTACCTTCTCCGTATCTTTAGAAATAAAAGAAGATGATGGTAAAGGTTATTTTAGGTAGAATATCTTGATTTTCCTCATGTTGTGTTTGTATTAACATACTAATTGTATTATTTGGGGGTTCATAGAAAATGCTGCATCATGTTCAGTGACTCTCATACTATAAGATGATTTCTTTTCTAGATAGAGGGTTTTGTTAAGTGATACAGAAAAGGAAATAGACAAATAGACAAATTTGCAGAGGTAAAATTCAAAGAATTAAAACAAAAAATTGTTTCACGTGGAGAAATACCACTTTACCATGTTCTTTTAGTCACATCAAAGTAATTAACTGACTGGTGATGAGAAATATGGCAGAAGCTAAGTCAGCTGAACTTGGAGCTGTTAATTGTTTTGCTGGATTTAGTTTTTTGTTTTTGTTTGTTTTTATCATCTAAAGATCATAGTTGCAATCAGGTTTTGCAATGAACACACTAGTAAGATTGGGCATGTTCAGGGTGGGGTAGCTGTAGACTATCTGACCACATTGAAAAGGAAGAAATGAGATCTGTGTCCAGTTCCTATGAGGTTAGAAAGAGCTAGTTTTGGTTTTTTAAGTAAAAGGATGCTTTTTTGAATTGTGAAAAGAACCTGAGGATAGTAACAGAAACTTAGGTTATCTTTAATTAGTGCTGCTATTGATACATGACCTGTTCCAGATTCCTTATGTATAAAATAAGGTGGCTAGACCCATCCTTTCTAATTTGAGTATGTCATGGTTGCAAAATGATTGAAGTTTTCTCCATAGCCCATGTCACAAAATGGATACTTCTTGGGATCACAATCAGTAGTTGCCGATAGAAGCCTCTCTTCATGACTGTCTAAAATTGATAAAATAAAATGTCAGATATGAAAGATAGCTAACATTTTTGCTTTTAAATTAAAAAGCACCACTGCCTGTTAGGAAAATGGCTACAACTTCGTCTCCCTTCAGAGATTTTGGAAGTGATGCCATCTGGTGGCCAATTTCATGTACTGCGCAGCTTCAGCCCGCTTGTGCACCTAAACGCCAGAGGCGCTGTGCCTTCTCCTTGCTCTTCAGCTGTATTTCTGCTCCCAAGGTGGCAGCATAATGTGCTCGTCCTGAAGTGGACATTCCCGCCCGGGAAGTGCAATTTATAGCAACAAAGTTTTTAATATTTTAAATTTTTTAAAGAAAAATGTTTCTTTTAAATTGTATGTTTCTCCTTTGCTGAAGATATTTGTGTAGATCATGCATGTAAATGTCAGTAATAATCGGAAAGATTTCTGGGCTCTCCGAATACAGAGACACTAGCATGACTTGCTTCTGAGATCAGGCTGCAAACAGTCACCAGCACCCTGTCCATTGACTCTCAGACTACAGATGTGCTCCACAGAGAGCTGGGGAGTCAGATTTGCTTTTCACCTTTGGTGTAGGAATTTGTTCTCTTTATTGTGTGGTTTCCTGACCATCTAGCTTATAGCAGAAAAGAGTGCGGTGTAAACTAATATTGTAATGAAAACACAGAAAAGTACTCAGATTTGAAGTTGTCAGTTACTTTTATTTAGTGATTCCATAATACAGCAAGGAATTTACCTACAAAAGTAGCCATCAAGGTGCCCAAAGAGCTGTCAGTACAGATGTTCTGTTTAGCACTATATGTTAGTGTTTATTAATAATCAGACACAGGCCAGTCACGGTGGATCATGCTTGTAAGCTTCAGCCTATGAAGCTGCCGGGGCTAGGGATCGCGGTTTG
>PVHY01009653.1:25159-55382 GCA_004024945.1 Uropsilus gracilis
AAAAAAAAAAAAAAAAAAAAAAAAATCAGACACAATTGAAAAGCGGTAGCTTATTGTCTGCTTGAAGGGTTAAACTAGGATGGTAGACTGATAGGTATGTCACCTGTGCAAGAGATATTTGTAGGCGATCTATAGGATTAGCTGTAGCACAAGGTAGACTGTGGTTTTATCATAGCATAAATATAGGCAAAATACTGTGGCAAAAATTAATGCTTTTTTTTGTTACTAGAAAAGTATAACTCATCCCTTGTTAATATTAAACACCTGCTCCTCCATTTAACCCTTAGGAAATTGCAACTTTTTCATTTACACCATGCAGGATTTGGTTTTTGCTTTTTCTTTTTACTCTATTAACTAACCTCATATAATAGGTTGATATTCGTTACAGTTTTTACTCTCTAAGTTAAAGAGAAAACCCCAGGATGCTAAGTCTGTACCTCAGTTTCTTTATATATACAGTAGGAATAAAATGTAAAATTACTGAGACCAATTCAACCATGCCATGACTGGACCAGAACTATCATGCAGTCTCTGATATTCGCCAAGTGCCCATCTGCTGATGATTAGATGCACTCTCTACTCTGCTTCCTGCCCTTCAGACTCAGGATACCAGATAACAGCTTTATATCCACTGTTTCAGTACTGCTGAGCTGAGAAACAATACTGTATTTTTTATATTTCGTCATCTAAACACATACAGACTAGTTACTGCCTGTTATCAGTTGAAAATTGGGACTTGTCCATATCCTTGTGATTAAAATCTGTTAGCCGCAGATCTAACAGTTTGGTGTACTAAAGTTTTTCTTTGCCTGTTTTTCTTTGTCATTTCTAGGCGTTCATTGATCTTACAATGTCGTTGTTACATTCATTCCTTAATTGCTTGCCATATTCGTGTAGCTGGACTGCAAACAAATTTTATTTCTTTGGAGTCATACTTTTAGTTTGAGGTGGTATTCACAGGCATGTGGCTTTTTATGGTACCGTGTGATAGTTCCATTGTATTAAAATTGTATAGTAATAAGATAGGACGTGGATTTGTAGCATATTGATTGATGGTCACAGGGAGACTTTTACATTTGAGCACAAAGAACTAGAAGACCTGGTATAGAGGAGGCCAGCAGATTATTTTGGTAAACTGTCATTCTAAGAATATTTTCAACCTTTTTCTCAAACTGATTTTTTCTCTCATGTGCCCTCAAACTGATTATTAACAGTATTATTAGCATTATTTTTATAATTATTACTGCTTTGGGGTTGTTAGGCAATAGCTGACTACTGGCCATAGCTCCCTCACCTCTGTTATTTTTTTGAAGACCCCTAGTTCTGCAAAATAATGCAAACGAATAATGCAATAGCATTTTGTTTGTAAAGACTAGTGACTATGAAGAGAAAGAAAAGCAAACAGACATCTTTTGAGTGCCTCTGTGCTGGTTGCTATGTTAGGAACTCTACAAATATTTAATTTTCACAGAAGCAAAAGAGATAAAGCTCTAAAGTGCCACATTATGGAAGGCAGGAGTAGTTTGTTTAGCTTTCATAGATGGTTTAGTGACCCAATATAGTGATAATATTTTCCCATAAAGAGGTAGGTGATGATTTTTAAATTTTTGTAATAATTTAAAAACCAGGCACAGGAAGTTTTTAAAAATATGTGGTTCTTTTCTGGTCCTGATTTTCAGGTCATAACAAAATTTTTTCTAGTAGATGTCAATGAAATACTTTGCAAAATTCATGAAACATGTTGTTCTACAGTGCAGTTCCCAAAGATAAGGACAGACAATGCTTTAAACTCCGCCAAGGAATTGATAAGAAGATTGTCATCTATGTGCAACAAACAACTAATAAAGAACTTGCCATTGAAAGGTAAGTGATTTTAGTAACTTTAGCTTACATGTAAATTTTAGTTTTGATTAGTCTAACAGGGTCGTCATATACTATATTCAAAAGTGTATTTGTCAATTAAATTCACTCTAGAACATTCTTTTGCTTATTAAATGACTTCATTCACAATTATTTCTTGTAAGCTTTCAGCTGATAGGCTGACTTCAACTATGGGATAATGAGAGGGAACTATGAATTTTGTGATTCTCAAAGAAGTGAGGATTGTGGCTGGGCATAGTGGCGTGCGCCTGTAATCCAAGTTCTGGGAAGCAAGAGGCCAGTGATCACTTGAGTTTGCGAATTCAAGACTACCATGGACAACATAGTGAGACTTGGTCTCAAAAAAAAAAAAAAAGCAGCCAGGTGTGGTGGCAAGCACCTGTAATCTTAGCTACCTGGGAGGCTGAGACTGGAGACTGCTTGAGTCCATGATGAGATCAGGACAACCCCGGGCAACATAGTGAGACCTAGTCTCAAAAAAAAAGAAGTGAGGACTGTTTGGGCAATGCTGATTGGCTGATTGATAACTTTAATGTGTCCTTTTTTCGTCCTAAGAATTTTTTTTGTACTTTTTTTTTTTTTTTTTTTTTTTTTTTTTTGTGGTGACATTGATGTACAGCCCCTCAGTGCTCTGGGCCTGTAGGTTTATACCTCGTCAGATGCTTGTTGGCACCACATGACCATCACCAACATCCAGCCCTTCTTCACACCCTAGCCCACCATTCTTCAGTGAGGTTTCTTGGGTTGGTTTTGGTTTAGTGTTATCTTTTCCTTTCTTTTGCTTATAAGAATTCTTTCTGGTGAATGAATTAAAATTTTCTATATTGCAGTTTTTCCAGGTTTTTATGTCAGTTATTTATTTTTGCAGGTGTTTTGGTCTTCTCCTTAGCCCTGGAAAAGATGTGCGAAATAGTGACATGCACTTGTTAGATTTGGTAAGAATTGTTTCATTTTTCGATGTTGTGCATTATTTCTTCAAGGTTATTTCACTTAATTTCATTTGACTTATCATATTAGCATATTATTGATTAGGTATTCTTGTCCATAAAGCAGCTAACAAAGGGAATTTTGTTGTTTTTCACCTGATATTTACTAATCTGACCCTCCACCTACGTAGTGAGTCTGTTTCTAAACTGTGTAATGGTCATAATTTTCTTCATATGTCTTTTAGGGTGATGTGCATATCAAAGGAAAAATTTTATCAGAATTCTTAGCAAATTACAATGAACTTTAGAAAATAGATGATGTTAGGCCGATACAGTGGTACGTGCTTGCAAGCGACAGCTTATAGAGTTGCAGCAGGGTCTGGGGGTCGCAGTTTGAGTCCCGCCTGGGGCAACACAGCGAGACCTAGTTCCAAAAAATAGCTGGGCATGGTGGTGCATGCCTATATTCGTAGCTACCTGGGAAGCTGAAGCTGGGGATTGCTTGAGTCTGTGGTACCCCAGGCAACGTGAGCCTGTGTTTCTACAGGCAAAAATAGTGAGACCTAGTCTCCAAAAAAAAAGAAGAAAGAAAGAAAGAAAATAGCTGATATTAGTTTCATTGCTGTCAAATAAAAATCTTTATGTGGTAATTATTTACTTGACAGAAGAATTGAGCATAGTTTCTAGTAGTGGATTTGCATAATGTTTATATAATTGGATATGCTTTATAAGCTTTTATTTTTTTAGCGACAGTTGGCATGAATAATTAACATACTTTTCATTTTAACCCTCTCATTCACATGCATGCCTACTTTCTTAGATATCCTACCCCCCTCATGTTCTTATATCTTGCAAGGCAGCAAAGTGGAGGTTTTGTTGTTCACTTACTTTGGTGTTTGTTCTCCTCTTTCCTCTTTTCTTCAGGAATCTATGGGCAAAAGTTCAGATGGAAAGTCCTATGTTATTACAGGGAGCTGGAATCCAAAATCCCCACCCTTTCAAGTTGTCAATGAAGAAACTCCTAAAGGTAAATGGTTGACATCATGCACATAAACATTCTGAAAATTTGCTTAATTTGCTGAATGAGCCTCTTATTGTTTTCACATCATTTTTTCTTGTTACGGGAACTGTAGATCAGTGGTTACACATACAAATAGTTATCATTGTTAACTAAGATTTTAAAAGTTGAGAATTTCCGGTGTTGGTGAGCATGGCATAAAGAAGCTATTTGCCACTTTTGCAAAACAACCTGATAGTACATGTCATAAACTTTAAAATGTTCCCTGTTGTCACTTACTAATTCTACTTCAATGAGTCTACCCAAGACAACTATTTTCAGTACAGAAATACTTTCAAAGCAACTATTTAACTGATTATTTTATTTAATTGATGGATTGATTTAAACTGTCTTGAAAGATTATAATGAGAATAATGGTTTTTACATTAATAATGTAGCAAATATATTTTTAATCTTAAAATTTGCTCCTCTTCCTTTCTCTCTAGATAAAGTGCTATTTATGACCACAGCTGTTGATTTGGTAATAACAGAAGTACAGGAGCCTGTTCGATTTCTCCTAGAGACAAAAGTCCGAGTGTGCTCACCTAATGAAAGACTCTTCTGGCCCTTCAGCAAACGTAGTACTACTGAAAACTTCTTTTTGAAACTAAAGCAGGTATTGTCCAAAAGCTGTAGAGGGGAGGAGAAAGAAGGGAGAACTGCTTCTGAGCCTGATGGATTGTTATTAATTAACTTTACATAGTCATGGCTGTTTTAAATGTATCAACAAATTGTCTTATTTTTAACCCATCTCTTTGTCATTTTTGTTGCTCTTTATGTTTTCTTGAAGAACCCCTTTTTCTATCTAGTCTCTTTGCCTTCACCCTGAAGAACTTCGCCCTGAAGAACATCTTACCCTAAAGATTTATCTCTTAGTTTTCTTTATCTGAAAATGTCTTTAATTTCATTCTCATCTCAGTGGGATTTTTTTTATATTGTGTTTAGGGTTCTGGTTGATGTTTTTTTCTGTTAGTGCTTTGTGATGTAATCCACTGTCTTTGATTTCCATTGTTTTTGATGAATTGTCAACATGTATTTAGTTACATTGTTGATTCTCTGTATACAGTGAGTCATTTTTCTCTTAAGATTACGTCTTTATCTTTGCTTTCCAGGCATTTAATGATGATGTCCCTGCTTCCCTGCTTGTTTTCCTTGGAATTTGCTGCACTTCCTAAATTTTCAAGTGTAAATATATATATAGCAATTTGGGAAATCCTGGTCTATTATTCTGTTTTTTTTTCTGCCTCTATCTCTGTTTTCTCCTTACAAGATTCCAGTTACACATATTTAAGACCTTTTGACATTATCCTAAAGATTTCTGATGCTTCCTTCCCCCCTCCCCCTGAATCTTCTTTCCTATATTTTCCTTCAGGAAGGATACTTTTTATAGACATCTCAAAGTTCACTTAATTCTCTTGTCAATCCCAATCTAATGTTCACCACACTCAATATATTTTAAAAAAATTTTTGATCTTGTATTTTTTATTTCTGAATGTCCATTTGGTTATTTTAATAGTTTGGTTGTTTCTAGCCTTATTTCACTCTGGAAAGGGACAAACTTTGCAGTGAGTTACAGGACCCTATCTTATCTGCTGCCTATTTTACCATAAAGTAATTACTTCTTTTTTCCTTTGCAAGTCTTTACTCACATTTGCTGCTTGGCAACTCATGGCTTGCTGTATAACACTGTAGTTTGCCTGCTTTTCCCCTGGCATTGCCCATATGCTGTGTATTTTTTTTTACCTGTTTTCCATGTTTGAACCCTTTTCTAAGGCTCTGTTCCTAATGTATCTAGTTCTCTGACTTATTTCTAGAATAGAGAACATAGTAGGTCTCTGAATATTTGTTGAAGTGATTTCATTTACATGCAACTTTGACCTTTCATGATAAAAATTATTCTCTTATATGTGAATTTGCATGAATATAATTTTCTATATTAATTTTTTTGTTCCAGTGCATCCAAGTTAGCCCTATTAATTATAATTTTAGAAAGGTAGGAAACAAAACAGAAATAGATATTGCTTTTCAATATTAAGGGACAAAAAAGTAAACTTGGCTCTCAGTACTGTTCTCCCAGCTTTCTAGTATAGCAGGAGAGGATGAGTAGAAGGATGTGTGGACCTTGACTTTGAGTCGGAGTGCCTAGATTTCACCACTGACTAACTTAATGACCTTGAGCAAGTTCCTTCCACTTTCTAAGCCTCAGTTTACTCAGTTGTAAATGACAGTGATAATAGATTCTTCTTTATAGTATTATTGTGATGTTGAGAAACTGTACAACACACTTGAAATAGTTCCTGGCAAATAGTATGCTCTTCATATATTGTAGCTTTATTATAGAGAGGAATTATAGAACTTTAGTACCAGAGAGAGTAAAGAATGAATTGAAAACAGCACTGAGTATTGAGATGGAGAATCAGCCCCAGGGAAAGGATACTCCAGAAAGAATGCCAGTTCACAATGTTATTTGAAAAGTTTAAGGAGTTTGAATGACTTTTTAAAGTGTCTAGGAAGAAGTTGATAAGTAAAAATTATTTTGTATATTTTTTGGTATGAATTTGTGTATAACAAAGTAGATTCTCGTTAGCCTTTTTTTAGTTAACGTAGATCAGAGTCCCCTAATCCTGCATTTTCTTTGAGGTCTTACATTAGTACAGTTGGGTTTCAAGACTGCATGGTTAGTTTGATAGGAATGTTACTTTTGTAGATACATAACCTAGAATAATGTATCTTAAATGTATTTAATTTTATTTCTGTGTAGGATTTTAAAGTATTGAAATACATATCATATCTTTCTAGCATTTTTTGCTTTAAATTAGACTCACAAATGGCTTGGGAATAAACTAGTAGAAATATATGCAAACCTAAGACATAGATTTTGAACAGTCTGATAGATTGCTCTAGATACTCTGTTAAGGCTACAAGCTAAACATAGACTGAGTTGTCAATATTTTCTTTGTGGAAAGTGGAAGTTATATGTGGATGTTGGGAGGAGGGCAGGGAATTTCTGAGAATGATCTTTCATTTTTCTCCTTATTTGGTAGCCTAAGGGGGGAGGGTAGGCGACGGAGGGTAATGAGTGGGAAAGTGGAGTTACAGTGTGAAGAATTTAAACATTTTGCTGACTTAGAGCACTACTAAAATCACTCCTTATAACCTAATAAGCTAAGTTTATTTGTTCCATTTTTTACTTTCCCGGCATTATAAAGTAAGAGTTACCACTGATCAAGACCCTAATGGGACCAGCACTCTAGTAGCCACTTTCATTTTCTGTCTTAAGTAATTTTCACATGATCTGTGAGGGAGCACAGTATTCCCATTTATAGATCCATAAGTGTGTAGTAGCTCTGAGGTTCTGTGAACAAGGTGCATACCTAAGCTTTCTAAGAGTCTCAGCCAGCATTCTTTCCATAGAAACACGCTCCTTTTGTCTTTCTTTCTCTGAAAGCATCTTTAGGATTTACTTAAATAAAGTGGAGCATAATTTTGACATCTAATTCGGCAGGAAAGGAAGTTTTAAATGTACGATATATACTTTGTTATTTTTTTTCAGTGTGGGGAAATAACTACAGAAAAATATTTGAATACTGTTCAAAATTTGATTTTTTCCTCTCACTAAAATTACCTGGTGACTCAATAACTTCATTCTAGCTTGGAAGCCAGGCCAACTGTGGGGATTATATACTAGAGAAGCTTTTACAACTCATGGGGAAAAAAGATTGCCTTCTTATATTTAAGTTTTTAGCACTATTTACAAAAAGAGATAGAAAATGGTCTTGAAGTAACCCAAGTTGAATAGAAGATAACTAAAAGGTTTTTGACACATTATTCAGATTTCATTCTGAGTGCACATGGTCCACACATACTCAAATAATAAGCCAAATACAACCAGATGCTGAAGATTGTTCTTAGAACATCATAACCAGTGAGGCCTTGCTTGCCTGTGATCTCGCTAACATAAAGCCACTTCCACCCCACCGTAACCACCAGTCTATTCAGCGCCTGCTCAGCTGTGAGCTGTTGGAAGCCACCTTTGACATTCTTGACTATTTGCGAGGGGGGGGGGGCTCCAAATGACTGTAGGGATCTCACCAGGCATTGGAGGAACCAGCTTCCACTTTTACATGATGCCAAAAAGTGCCCAATGGGGCTTTGAGTTAATCACAGTAGTAATTGCCAGCTCCAGGGCCTTCTTTAAGATGTTGCAGACAATTTGGGCTGTAGTTCTAGAATGAAAAGTCCATGGTCATGGACAGGTAGCTGAATGTCACCTCCTGAAAGGATCCGGGGGAATGTAAAACTATAAAACTCTTACTTTATAAATGAAGAAGCCTGTAGCAGAGATTAAATCATGTGGGCATGACTTAATCTATACCAAACTATTCCAGGAATTGGTATCGCTATACTAGGAGAATCTGGGTCTCTTATTTAATTTGTTGCACACATTCACACTTGAGCACTGAAGCCCTGCTTTCATCTCAGGATGAAAAATGAGAAAATGCTTTCTGCCCCAGAGCTCTTCGGTTGCTGCGTGGAAAGCACATAGTATCAGGTTGCTCCACTGATCCTGAGAGGTAGGATTGCTTGGTTCATGTGGTCACTGCTGGACTTTTCCTTGGTAACAGGAGAGTTTTCTCTGCATTTAGCAACCGGCCTTTGGTGTGGTTCTTTGGCAAATTCCAACTTCCTCAACAACTTTCTAGCAAACTGTTTCAGCCTCCATCGTCATCCTGCCTAAGTTAGTTTTCATTCATCCACATATTTTCAATAATAATTTACCATTGTTGAATTTTTTAATATCAAACCTTAATTACAATAACAATAATATATGTATTTGCTTTATCTTATTCTATCAGTAAATTAAAAATATCAGTATTGCAGGACACACCCTTACTACGTGATCTTCTTTCCATTGTTCCTAGCTAATTTGTGGCAAAATCTTTCTAGATTTATAAAATGTCTGCTGTGAGACGATGCGATTATATGTGTTTATGAAGTATAAATTTCAGTAATTAACGTTTCACTGAGGGCAAGGTTATGTTTTAATACAGTTATTTATAGAGGCAAATTTAACATTGTTTATTTCTTACCATTTCTAAAATGTACACAGTACTACATGGCAGTTTCTAAAATATTTAGCATATTCTGACCATTTCTATGCTTAAACAATTTTGGGAGAAATGTGTTATTGATGTAACTATAAAAATGTAATGTTTTTTGCATATCTAATTCTACATTTGTGAAAAATATACATATATAATATGATACTTGGAATGTATGGGGTATATATATATATGATACTTGGAATTTTTTTTTTCATTATAGTTAATATCATACAGGTTCATTTTTCCCCGTATTTTCAGTTTAGGGCTTGGGTCACTTTTTACTTTTTTTTGGTTTATTTTTTGAGTATTTAAAATACATGGTATAATATATATACATATAGATGAATACTTAGAAGTATTGCTTTCACTCCCACCTCTCTCCCCTCAGTGCCTTCGATGACATATTATTGATTTCTTGATTATTTTGCTGGTGCTTCTTTTTTGTGAATATAATAACTCATCTACTTTTAGCCTCCTTTTAAAACGAAAAACTAGTATGCAATGTATATTGTCCTGCACTCGCTTTTTTAGCTTAATATATCATGGGGATCCTTCCATGTCAGTACTTCCACGCCATCCTCCCTTTATTGGTGGCTGCATGGCACTGTGTTGTTGGATGAATGAGGAGCTTTTCAGCTAGTCCTCTCTGGGTGGAAACTTGGTTTTTCTCCAGTCACTTGCTGTTCCAAATAATATTGCAGTATTGAGCTTTGTGCCTGTGTGTCTTTGATTTTAAAAAAGTGCAACTTAGAGTAGATTCCTCTTACTGCTATAATCCCTGACACGAGGTAGCTGGACATGCATAGTTCTGTTCTGTTTGCCAAGTGCCCATCTATGGAGGTTGTAACACAGAGATTATTGGCTGAGATTACCTTTTTCTTTACAGGTTTGTCACAGCCGTTTGTCTTAGTAAAGCATTCAATGGTAGTTTTATTTATACGCTTAGAAATGGAAACAAGCATGTTTTCATCTGATCAAGGACAGTTTTTTTTTTTCCTTTTTTTTTGTGAATTCACTTTTTTGTGTTCTTTAGCTTTGGTCTTTTATTTTCTAGAAGCTCTTTATATATTCAGGAGATTAAACCTTTGAGATATAAGTTGCAAATATTTCTTCTGGTTTTGTCTTGTATTTTGACCTAAGTTATAAGTCTTGGGCATTTTCCCCCACAAAGTTCTTTGTGTATGTCTGTGTCTGTATACTTTTTCTTAAAGTAACATGCAGTACAGCATTACACATATTTCAGGTGTGCACATTCTAAATCAACATCTGTATATGCATCACTTAGTTGAGCAGGATTTTTTTAAATAAATGTACTCTTAATTTGTCAAGATTTTAACCTTCCAACTTTGGAATTATAATTAGAAATGCTTCTCCCAACCCCAATTAATACTGGAGTTTATGCATTTTCTTCTTCTACTAATAGTTTCCTTCACTACCTTTAGATATCTACTTGATTGGTGTTTTGTTCTGGTATCCAGTGTAAAGTGTCAGTCACATTTAATCCTTTCTCCATCCATTTGTCCCCATGCCACTCATTAAAATGCCTACCTTTTCCTACACTGATATAAGTTGCCTCCTTGGGTCACATTTTTATGATTGTTTGGACCTTCTGGTTGTTTTTTTGTTTTGTTTTGTTTTTTTTCTTTTTTTCTCCCAATTATCGTTTTTCTTTCTCATTGATATTTGTGTTCATACACTAGTGTCACATTGTCTTAAATATATACACTTGGGTTTTACTGAAAGGGTACTTTCCCTCCCCAACTTTTTTTGGTTTGTTTTGCTGGATATTATTGCATATTTGTTTTTCATAAAAAGTTTAGATTCCATTTTTGTAGCCCTGAAAAAAATATTTTTTTGGGGGGGAGGGGGAGAATTGGCATGATACTGAGTCATCCAGGAACGTTGCTGTCTTTCCATTTATTCACGTGTGCCCCTTTTTTATCTTTCAAGCATGCTTTAAATGAAGCTATTATAGAAAATTCAAAATACACAAAAATAAGGAGACTAGTGTAATTCCTGGTGGTATTACCAAACTTCAGCAACGAACAGGGTAGTTAATATCTGTAGTTCTTGATTCACCAACAGGGTCCAGTTCTTGGCTGTATTTTCTGCTTTCAAAAGACAATATTGGTTTGGTCACTATTCAGCAGAATTTCTGGTGAACTGCAACGATGATCATGTTTTTATAGTCTCTGAAGAATTTTTGTAAAGGCAAAGAACTATTGTTGACCTTTACGCTGTTTCAGGTAGCAAGTAACTGATTCAAAGAGCAATTCATAACAAGACTAAGCAAATCCTGTCCTTTATCAAGATATAAAATTTAAAAGTTTAAAATCATAATTACACAGAATCCAAATGGTTTCACTAATATATGGGATAAAGGAAAAACAAACAAAAGGCCAGGTGGAAAAGTCAAAGCAAACTAACAGCCAAACTAAAAGTGCACAACAGGGCTGGGGGAATTAGTGTGAGTGGTCAGGGAGGGGAGGTGGTGAACCCCAGGGAATACAAAGTTGTGGGGGAAAAAATAAATAAAAATTATTAAAAAATAAAAATCATAATTACAAATTAAGATGAACATGTGTCATAAGATTTTAGATCAATTCATCAAATAATGAGGGAACAAGAAGGCAAAAATGCTTTTGAGGAACTTGGGTTTATATAGTCCTTTTAAAGAAAAAAAAGTATGTTAACGCATACACAAAATAAAACCAAAATGCAATTTAAATTGTCAGCATTTTTCTGGACTCCACTAGTTCTCTGTTGCTTACCTCTTCCCATTGCCAAACATTCTATATTAAATCAAATGTAGTACTTAATTAAAAATAAATTACCAACTAATAAATAATGTTTTTTTCATTTTCAAGATAAAGCAAAAGGAGAGAAAGAACAATACTGATACTTTATATGAAGTTGTGTGCTTGGAAAGTGAATCAGAAAGAGAGAGGAGGAAAACTACAGCTAGTCCCTCAATTCGCCTGCCACAGTCTGGATCGCAGAGTTCAATGATACCTTCTCCTCCAGAAGATGATGAAGAGGAAGGTAAATTGTAGGGAGGGTTTAATTTCTCCTTTGGGATATAGGACAATTTAGGCTATTACAGTTTTACCAGAAAATTGATATGCCATAATATTTGCAGTGCTTTCTATTACTACTGTGAGAATCTTCTGTATGCAAGAGACTCAAAAGTCATTAATACCTAACCTTTCTTTTTTTTTTTAGTTATGTTTAACCATTTTTTATTCATTTTTAAAAAATTTATTTATATGTAAATTTCACATCATTGTAATCCCAGGGATTCACTCCCCCCCCCCACCATTCTCCCCCTTTCCCTCCTGCCTGAAGTTGTGTGCTTCAGTTTGGTGCTTAGCTTGTTTTGACTTTTGCTCATGGCTTTTGTTTATTTTTTCCCCTATATTCTATGTATTGGTGAAACCATTTGCTTTCTGTCTTTTTCTTTTTGACTTGTTTCTGCTAATATGATTTCAAAAAAACAGTGGTTGGATGCCACGAAGTAGGTGGCAATGCTTTAACATATGCATGTTGCAGGCTGAAACCTCTTCCATCCTTGTCAAGGGGAGTGCTAACCTTCTCTCCTTTCATACAACACAATACCTAACCTTTCTTAAGACAGTTGCAATCAATCAAGTTGAAAAGAATGAAATTTATAATTAGTGTTTCTTTTGAATATCAAGTCTACTACTAGCTTTGTGTATTAGCATATTTTTAGAGCAAATTTGACATGGTTTTCATCTAAATGTCTTGTTCCATCTTATCCATCTTGTAGCAATAAGTTCACTTTGTCAGAGGTGGCTTCCACACATGATCTTATCATTTAAATATATATCAAAATATACACATTTACATCACGTATTGGATTGTATTAAAAAATTAGCCTGGTCTTCCCAACCCTGACTTACATTTATTGAGCTAATATCTCTCAGTTTATGCAAAAACATACTATATAGAAGTGAGAAATGGAAGAAAGCACAGGTGAAAGTTTGGGAGACATTCTCTGATTTATTGCTTATTAACAGAGCTTTATTTTTAAGGGAATAAGAGGCTAGTTATGATGGCAGGTCGTGCTGAGGCATATGTCTGTGTGAATAATACTTCCAAAATAGGAAGTTGTCTAGAACTTCCTAGATAGAATCCATATCTTCATGATGGGAGTGTGATGGGTTATCAGGAAGAGTGGTTTATGATCTTGGGCTTTTAAAAAGCAAGGGAAATTCAGTAGGAACAAGTGGGCTGGCTTGGGCATTTCTTGCTAAGAAATGTAAAATTCTCACAAAAACCCTGGGATTTATTATTGTTCTTGTTTTGCACGCAAAGAAATGGGAGTCTCAGAAAGTAAGTTTGCCCCTGGTTAGAAATGCATAGAAGTGAACTTCCTGAGTTAAAATTTGAATTATTTCAAGGATTGAGCGATGGAGTCATAATTTTTTGTGATTTCATGGCAAGAAATTGCCAGGAATGATTTAATCCAGGCATCTAAGTGAACAGTCTGATCTCTATTCTGTCTTTATCTGTGTGTAATTTAGTTCACACACAGCATCTTGAAGTGCAAAAAAAGTACATGTGCTGTTTTTAGAGAAGTCAGAGATGCAATTTAGAGTCTCCCTGCCATGCCAGTTTAAGCCATGTATTCAAACTAAGAAAGGTAGGATTTGTAGGTTGTAACTGTTAGTCTTCAGAGTTGTAGTTTCCCTTCCAGGTCAAGCTGAGGTTGACAGTAAAGCCTCCCAAATTGAGAAAGACTAATTATCATGAAACAGTCTCAAATGAGAGGGCACAAATCTCCATACCACTGAATCTCATTTACCAAAAAAGTTGGACCCAACTCAAGAATAACATCAACACTGATATCTAGTTCTTCTAATCTATAGTGCACATTGAGTTTTATACATAACTGAGTAAATTGAGAAGGCCTCTTGGGGAGAGGTGAAGGCTGATGACAGCAGGCAGTCCATGAAAAGAATCAGAGAACTTTAGAATATAAGCTCTGGAAAGAAAGTCCATCTTTGTCCCGAAGTGTTCCTCCAATATATAACACAACTTCTGATATGTGACGGATGCCTGGCAAATATTGTAGTACTGGTAGCCCGTCTGGTATGCATTTCCATAAAGAAAAGCTAATGAAAAGAGAACTGGGACTGAAGGAGATCATGGAGATCATGGCATGATCAAGGAGATCATGCCATCTTTCCAATCTCTATACCCCGGTATCAACAGAGGGGAAACTAGACCTGCTGTGGCAGCTTCTTTCTCCAGAAAGAAATGGTTGTAGACCTTTAAAGAAGATCCTTATCCACGGGTCATTTGCGCTTGTAAGGCAGGACATCAGCAGTTAATATAGGGGAGAAATGTTCAGAAACCTCATTCTGAAACGTCGCCTGCTCATTCCCTACCTGTACCCCCAACTTTAGGTACAAGGACTACTCAGATGCCAAATTACTGCTGTCCAGGTATGCTGAAAGCAACTGCAACAGTTAAGACAGGTCCTCCTAATACATTAGAAGGAATCACCACCTTCTGTAAATTGTAATACACTTATTGTAACTACCTTCCCCCAAAGACTTGTGCTATTAATATTGATATTTTAATGAGGAGAGAGTTAGTTACTTGAGGCATTAGAAAGTGAGACCAATTCTGATAAAATTGTGACATAGGGAAGGTTTATCTTAGTGCCTTCTCTCCTTTATTCATGTAGCCACGGAGGATGTGTCATTGACATTAGCTCTCTTCCTTAGCTAACCATCCAAACTGATAATAATACCCAAGGTAGTATTGGGAAGAGGGTTTAATAATTAGTGTCATGGAATTCTGAGTCTTTAAAATCATGTGCTTTTAGTCAGGTAATTACTGTCTCTACTAAGGATACAAATTCTTGATTTAGTCATCAGAGGTGTGAAAATCCAAACTTTCTTAGGCAGGTTAGCCAAAAGATCTAGAAATAACTGATAAAGACATGTGAGAACAATTAGTGCTATACCCAGCTAGTGGAAGTATAAATTGGCAAAGCCTTTGTGGAAGGCAGTTTGTCAGTAAATTTAAAAATCCTTGAAATAATCCAATTTTTAACTCAGGAAGTCCACTTCTGGGCATACATCCAGTGAAAGCAATGAGAAATGTTCATCCTGATCTATTTGTAGCAAAAAGTTGAAAACTTCTTCAGTGTCCTATAGAAGAGGCTTGGTGAAGTGATGTTCTTACCCCATATCTCTTTCCCCGCTGCTGTCACATTTCTCAGCACCCCTCTTGCCTTTATCAGGTGTCAACTGTTTCAGTTGTTTTACAATCATGTATTTGGTCATCTCATTTGAGTTTTCTTTTCCTCATACCCAGTTTAAGTTTGAAATTTTTCACTTTGGTTCTTGTGTTTAAAAAGTATTTAAAAAGTCATAGAAACAAAAAGGAAGAGAGGAAAAAAATTGATTCCATCACTCAAAGGCAATAATTGACAGTTCTTGGAGCAGTTTATTAACAGTTTAACATGGATGACATGATAACAATGATTTTAGCTCTTGAAACCTTGGTTTTAGGTGGTGTCTTCCCATATCATTATAGGAATCGACTTGTCAGCATGCAGTTGGGCTGTGCTCACATGTCATGATTTCCTGAGCTGCTTTCTGCCTTCCTGTTGGGGGACACTCGGCTACTTTATAGTTTTTCAAACTGTCATAAATAAGACTATAGTTTCATGCCTAAGACTTGACTTTGAGAAATTAGAACATGTCACAGTTTGAGCATCTAATTTTATGATTAAATGATTTGTGCAGTTGACGTGCTATAAAGCTGCTTTGAGAGCCAAAGAGAATTAAAGTGATTACAGCAACTTTCAACTTAGGATCTTTCATATTTTCTCTGTATTTATATTAATGTACTAAAAGAGAAAAATTACAACTTTATGCTTCAGAATTTGACTGTTAATGTATCCATGTAATTCTTAGCCTAGTTACCTGTGTTGTCTGTTTTTGTGTGTTGTATTTATTAAAGATAATGATGAACCTCTCTTGAGTGGATCTGGTGATGTATCCAAAGAATGTGCAGAAAAGATTCTTGAAACATGGGGAGAACTGCTATCAAAATGGTAAGTTATGATAGACTAGTTCTGCTTGCAGCTGTGATTCTCACCTTAGGATTAGGAATCTTACAGAACTGTAATACTTGGTGTCAGAGCCAGCAATGGAACCTAAATGTGACTTTTGTGTTGCTAGACTCTCTTGGCTTTAGACATTTAATAAGGGCAGTAGTCAAGATCTAAAATGAAGTAAGCCAAGAGATCCTTTTTGCCTGTGGAACTGCAGGCTCATGTTGCCCGGGGTACCACAGACTCAAGCAATCCCCAGCCTCAGATTTCCAGGTAGCTGGGATTACAGACGCTTGCCACCACGCCCAGATGTATTTTTTTGGAACTAAGTCTTGCTACGTGCCTCTGGCAGGACTCGAACCTCAATCCCTGGCCCCAGCCATGGCTTCCTAGGCTGCTGCTTACAGGCATGCGCCACCATGCCTGGCCTAAGAGATCCTTTCTATTGAAGAAGTTAGGAACCCTGACTTGTTAAGATAATATGAAGGAGACATAAGATAAGACTGTAAATAGGAAGGTTTCAAGGCTGCTCCTGGAAGCCTTGCTTCTGTGTTTCTTCGAGCCACAGCAGAACTGCCAGGTGGGTTTTTCCCTTGTCTATGTTACATGTCTGGAGTGACAGAGCTGCGTGTTAGAGCGTGGTGTAGATATTAACTGCTTTATGAATTCCTTTTCCTGCTAACACTTGTTAAGATTCAGGAATTTTTTACTAGCTTAAGAGAGAGTTTAAAAACAATGTCAAGAAACTACCATAAAGCCTGTCAAAAAGGAATGCACCACCTTCAGGAATTTGTTAATGGAACCAGAGGCCCTCTGGAAAATCAGGTTGTGAGACGTGTAGTTACCTTTCTCCCTTTGTGGGATGCCAGTCTGTGCTGAAAAAAGCTAAGCTTGAAAATGATCTGAACTCTTCTTTATTTCTGACTTTCTGCTTATTAGGGCTGTCATATAAGCTCCCCATGGGCCTGTTACTATGGAGTTTGATTTTTCTCAGAGATTTTGACTATTGAAGCCTTTTGCTCTATTCTTAGTAAAATATATCTTAGCATTTAAGAACAGTTCATGCCCTGAAGGGATAGGATGAAAAATGGGCATCATCTGCTTGGAGCAGACTCTCCCAGTGCTTTACACTTCTGGTGAAATGCTCCTCACATGGGGAAATGTCAAGCATGTATAGGAGGAAAATGCAAAGCAAAGCATGGTTTGTCTTTCCACTATGGTTTTAAGAAATGAATGCTGCAAAACAAGACAAAAACAAAAACAAAACAACCCCAGGGGAAATAGTTTTCATTGGTTTCTGATATTCCTGGAGCAATCAGGAGACAAACCTGCTGGTGTTCTCGTCACAATTACATTTTCAGTTCAGTGAATTTGGAGTGTTTGGACTGCTGCTGGCAGTCCAAACTGTATAAAAAGGTCTCTGCTCTAAAATAGAAATGTAATTGAGTCTTTACTTGGTTATATAATATTATATTTAAAATCATCCAGATCAAGCACTGAGACTCTAGAATTAGATTTTATTAGACGAACTTATCTGTGTTTTATACAGTTGCTTAGAATGTGTTTAATCTTTGTTCACTTTTGTTACCCATTTAATTAAGTGATGTCTGTCTTCCACTCCCTCAACTATATTAACTGAATTTCCATCTGTCTCAGCTGTCTTCAGGGTATTTAAAATTGTTTTTGCTGGTGTCAGTACGTCTTCAGCAATAGTAATATAACTTCTTTTCTTCAGTTCACATCATCATGGCTGTTTTCCATCATTATATCCTCTATAGATTGGAAGCATCATGCTCTCAAATTTAAGAGCCTGGTTGATCTGACTTCTTCAGTCCTGCTTGTCTTGCTTCCAAGTTTATATAGTCTTGGGCAGGTCACTTAGCTCCTTTGAGTCTGTTTCTTCATTTAGAAAGCACAAACTTATAAAACATTCAGAATTATTATAGATCAAAAATAATGATGTTGGGACATAATCATAGAAAGAACGAATGAATTTACGATAGGACAAGTACTGGGCTAAGTTATGTGTTCAGTTCTTACAACCTTTGGGACGAGTTTCAGTTTTTCTACAAGCTCATCTGTGTAGTTCAGTGAGTAAAAGACCTAATGTCATTAAAATGTTTGCTGAGTTGGATACATTTAGTATCAATAACACCAAATTATTCTGAAAATAACTTAGCTGTATAAATTAAGATTTATATATTAATTAAGATAATCACACTTTTCCTGCAAAGGACCAATTGTAAATATCTTAGATTTGGTGGGCCAGTAGTCTTATCTGTAATTATGCAGCACAGATATAGTGATGTGAAAACAGTCATAGACAATACATAAACAATTAAAAATAGCTGTATTTCAGTAAAAGTAAATTTATGAAAAGAGGTTTTGCCCACCGTCCGTGCCATTCCTTGAACTAAGTAACGACTGCTTTTTCTTCTCCCACCTCTTCAATATTAGTATAATTTTTTTGTAAGCAAAGCTATGCAAAATTTTCTATATCTTTAGCATTTAAAGGACTAGCTTTGTGAGTGCTAAGAGTACTGACAGAGCAGCTGTCACATAGCAACTGGAGCTCTCATGTGGTCTCGAGTTTGAGAACTACCTCAGTCATCAGTCAGCTTTCCGGAACATCTCCCTCTACCTAGAGACACTGCCTCTCACCTCAGATTGTATACAGAAACACTTTGCATTTATAGCAACATTTCAAGATAAGCTTTATTTTCCCTGTCACATAGAAGAGATAAATTAAAAAATTTTAATACTGTTTCATTGTTATGTAAATAGAAACCTTTTATTTTCCACAGTCATTCCCAAAGTACTTGAAGTATCATAAAAGCTCCTCATAATACACTTTAAATATCTGTTTTAACTTAGAGCATAGAGGACACTGTTCACTTGTCAGCTTTGATGCAGAACCCCAGCCCATGTCTTTTTTTTTTTTGAGACTAGGTTTCGCTGTTTTTGCCGGTGGAACCGCGGGTTCTCGTTGCCCGGGGTACCACAGACTCAAACAATCCCCAGCCTCAGCTTCCCAGGTAGCTGGGATTATAGGCGTGCACCACCACGCCCAGCTATTTTTTGGAACTAGGTCTCACAAAGGGCCCCAGGCGGGACTCGAACTGCGATCCCTGGCCCGGGCCGCTTCATAGGCTGAAGCTTACAAGCACGAGCCACCATGCCCGGCTCAGCCCATGTCTTTAGCGATGTGTTCACTGGTTGGAATTTTCTTTCTCTTTTACATGAGACGTAACCACCAGGTTCTGGTTTCTAGTTTTGCTTTTTGTTTGTTTTGTTTTTTAAAGGCAGTAATTTAAAGCTGTGTAGGAAGCAGCCTAACTGAAAATCTAGGGAGACTTTATTATTTCCTTCACCGAATCTTTCAGTTATCTGGCCACGTCTACCTTTAGAGCACTGTCTTATTATTTTGTTGATTAGCACATACCTTTATTAAGTCACTGTATCATTTAGTTTGGTTTTCACAAAAATAATACATTTTAAAGAATCCTTCTCTGGCTTTATTTCCAGGCATCTCAACCTGAGTGTGAGACCAAAGCAGTTGTCGTCTTTGGTGAGGAGTGGGGTTCCTGAAGCACTTCGAGGGGAGGTCTGGCAGCTGCTGGCGGGTTGTCACAACAACGACCACCTAGTAGAGAAGTACCGAATTCTTATCACCAAGGTAAGGGAATGACCGCCCAACTTTACTGTGAAACCTTTCAGAAACTGCTTTGGAAAAGATAACTGTGCCTGTTTGATTTCCAAGAAAGTCTTTTGTTTGTTTGTTTGTTTATTTTCAAAGAAATTCTTATGGTTCTTTCATCTAATACAAGAGCACTACTGTTAGGCTTCTAGCCCAGAATTGTTTCTAACATTGACACAAATTTACCAAGAAAGGTATTCTTTGCTGACCTTGCCTCAGGGCCAAGGAGTGTTCCCTGGCCCCTTGCTATC
Source organism: Uropsilus gracilis (assembly GCA_004024945.1). Lineage (NCBI taxonomy): Eukaryota > Metazoa > Chordata > Mammalia > Eulipotyphla > Talpidae > Uropsilus > Uropsilus gracilis. Next base: position 45,170 of record PVHY01009653.1, read on the forward strand.
AAAATCTCTTTTGACTTTAATACATTATTAGATCAATTACCCTATGCGGTAAGTAAACCTTTCTTTTGTTTAGTTTAGACTTTTCACATTTCACAGAAATGTGTACTTTGCAGATGGTGCCTGGTTCTGCTTTCTCCAATGGAAGAATAGGTTCTTTCATCTTAACCCCTGTTTCTTTTAGTTCCTTCCCCTAAAACAAGGAATTCTCATTATTTTATCTCCTCAAGTTCAGATATACCTCAAGGTTTTACAAGCAAAATAACAGAAGCTGTTCCATATGCAAACATATCAGATTTTAAGGCTTTGCCAGACTGGACATTAGTATGTGCCTTTGCACCCATGTTCTTGTTTTAAATCTAGTTTTTGTGTTCTTGAGTTCTTGAAGTGTTTTTCTTGAATTCTTGAAGTTTAGGAGGCAGTTTCTCCAATGATGTGCACATCTCAAACCTGGGCTAATAGATTGTTTAGAAACCTCAGTAATATGCGGTAGGAAGTCAAATACAAAAGTAGTTAAGCTGCCATAAGTTAGACCTGGCTTATGATAGTCTGGAAAACACAGTGGGAACCAGCTGTAAGAGTGATTGATTCAGCCTGGGAGAGCGGGGAAGTCTTTCAGAGGAATATAACTTTCAAGACAGATTCCAGAAGGGTCTCTAGGGCATGGAAGGGTAGAGAGGAACATTGCCCTTGTAGATGACTGAAGCTATGTGAGAAAGAAGGTATGGGACATGTATAGGTGGCAGACTCACACCTGGTTGATTTTTTTCCTTTGTTTGGCAGTTCACATTTTGGATATGTAATTCTTGGTTTTAACTTTTAGCTTTCTAGTTTCTTTTTTATTATTTTAAATTTTTTATTATTATTTTGTTCTTTAGGTTACAGCCTCTGTATTATTATTTCCCCCCCTCCTCCCTCTGGTACCCCTTCCATTCTCTCAAACCCCACTCTTTGTTGTTTCTTAGCTGCACTAAGACACTCCTGTGGTAGTGTCTTTTCTCTGGGTGAGGGACTGCGTTGTTGCATTCAGGCGAACCTTGCTATTAGATTTTCAGTCTTAAGTTTGTGTTGGATGGCCAGATTGTATGAATACAATCTGTGAATACAATCACAATTTGTGATCTGTCCATGTTTTCTTGCTGCAGGCCGTCTTCGCTAATCCCATCTCCATTGCTTTGCTGCTTTTCCTATGACTCTGGTGTCAGACTTAGGGAGTCTCGCCCCCAGTCAATGTAGGGTCGTTTTTCTGGTCTCCCATGCACTGGTTCTCTTGGTTGTCCATCTGCTGTGTCCAGCTCAGGCCTGTGGGCTGGACTTTTGTCTGGTCCCACACCCGTTCTATATTGGGGTTGGCATTGCGCATATTCTGGGTCCTCTGAAGTTTAGCTGGAGTAAGAGAGAAATAGAAGGGACCCCCCCCACCAAGTTTCTTTTTTAAAGCTCTTTGCAGTGTTTGGTTCGAAATGATTTCTTAGGTACTTTTGGTCTGGCTAGTCAAACAGATAAGGACATGAAGATTTTTATGGTTTCATGGAAATTGTAGCATCTGTTTCTCAAGTAGAAACTTCTGAGTTATGTGATGTATGAAAGAATAGCTACTAGTAAAATCTGATATACTTGACAAATGTTTCACATATACTTTTGTTCTCTGCTGTATGCTTCACATTTATTATACCGATGACTAGAACCTAAAAAGTTTGTTTTTATGTTTTCTGCTTTTAGCTCTTTGAATAAAGTTTCTATGAATTGCACATCACAAGTGTGCAAATGTTTGTCTCTGTGGTGCAAATGTTTGTCTCTCAGAATTGATATTCTGAAACCAACCTCTGAAGGTCGTAATCCTGAGCATTGGGGTCATTGGGAAGGGGGATAAGTCATGGGAACAGATTAAGATTAGTGATTAGCATGCTTACAAAAGAGGCCCCAGAAAAGATCCCTTGCCCCTTCCCACTGTGAGAGGATCCTGGGACTGCCTCTGACCCTGCTGATATCCTGATCTTGTGCTTCCAGTCTCTGGAATCATGAGCTCTTGCTGTTCACTAGCCATTGGCTTGTGGGATTTTGTTTTTTAATCTCAGCCTGAACAGAGGAGGACATCAGGATTTGTATGTTGTTATACCTATGTGGGCAATAATATTTCCATATGTGTACATATCAAGATGTTATTCTGGACATGAGTTCTTTGCCAACTACATGCTTTGTGTTCTGAAACTTCACATGTAATATTACCTTAGAGGTTTTTGGTTTTTTTAAACTTTTGTGAAGACTAATATTAAATCAGGAAAGAAGGGCTTGATTTATAGTGTAAAGGTCAAAAAAATTAAATCTTGGCCATCTATGTCATTATCTTGCCTTATTTGTTAAGCCCATCTTGTAAAGGATATACTGGAGGTGGAATTTTTCCATGTGTCTTTTATAGCTTAGAGACAAAAAGCCTTTCAGTAATATAAAATAGTGTATGTAATGGAGTTCATATGCGTTCGTCTCCCCATTCTTTTTGTAAGTGAATTTTTTTTATTTCAAGAGGGAAAATATTAACATAATAATCGCATTTTTAAAGCACATGTAATATGACTCAAATGCTGTACTAAACACTTAATATCCATTATATCACTGATTCTAAGAAAATCCATTTTGTAAATGAAGAAACAGGTTCAGTGAAGCTTAAGATTTTGATTCTAATCACAGTCAGTAAGAAAAAGAATTTGTACTCAAAACTGATTCCAAAACTGTTGTTTCTTTACTTCCTTCTGTTTGTCTATCTGTTCTGCTACCTACTTCCAACCTGTCTATGCTTGAACTCAAACAAAAATTTCTTTATATAGACATGTCTCCTGCTTGTAATTCTGACAAACACCTAAGTGTGGTTGTATGTTTTGTTTCTGCATATAGTTTTTTATTCAGCCATAATCCTGTGGGTGGGCATTTACTTTGTTTCTGATTTTTAACCTGTGTGTTTTACTGGATATCCTTCCACATCCTTTATACATCCTTTAAGTCACATGTTTACACATGTTTGTGGAGTAGAGTCTCAGGCGTGTGATTGCTGGATCAAAAGAGAAATTTGTTTCTTAAACTGGTCATTTAATTTTCAAATTTAATTTAGTCACATCCACTCCTCTTCAAAAGACTGTCATGTAACAGTTCATGTTTCCACTAGCCCAGTGAAGCAGTACCTGTTGATGCACACCCAACAGTATAGACACCACTGTGTTCATTCTTGCTGGCGGTGGATGGGAGCGCTGCTCGCACACTTCCAGTTCACAGTTTCCTTGCTCCCGGGCTTCCACTGTGGATGACCTCTTCCTATTCAGCTTACATTTTTCTGGAAGTCTTTCAGAAGTGTCCATGTTTCAGCACTCTCTCCAGATTATGTGTATTATCCATTCTATCTTCTTTATAGCTGTCTTTCTGAAACGTTACTTTTACCGACTTTATAGTTCCATGTCATATGGTGTTCAGTTTTTACGCAGAAAATTGTCTCTTGGTTAAATCTCTCCAACCTCTATTTTTTATAAATGTCGTCTTCAAGATTTTCTTGCAACATTTTTATTGTATGTGTTATATTTTATGGCTTTTAATCCATCTGGAATTTATTTTTGTACATGTCATGAGACAGCAGTTCAATTTTACTTTCTCCCAGATGGATAACCAGTTGTGCTACTCCTATTTTCTTACTAAATAGAACTACTGTCTTTATTGTCTCTTATTCTCTTACGTGCTGGGTTGATTTCTAGATTGTTTATTAATCTCTGCGTTCCTATCATAATGCTGTTTTGGTTAAAGAGGTTTTGAGTTATGTTTGGATAGACTTAATCAAGTCTTTTTTCACTGTTTTCTATTTCATATTTTCTTATCTTTGTATTTGATCTTCATATAGATCTTAAAGCCATCATCCATATAGACCTTGAAATCATTTTCTCTGATCTGATTGCCGCTGCCATTCTCTAAGTTCTTTTATAGACATTCTAATAAGTAGCATTTAATTAATTTGTATATTGTAGGATATAAGCTGCAGTGTCACAAGCTATCTTCACATATACTGGGAATACATTATATCATTCCACTTGTCCAGTGGAGTGTCCAGTCTTCTTTTGTCTTTCCAATTACCTTCCTATGCATCCTGTTAAATTTATCCTAAAGATTATATTATTTTTGCTAGCAAATGGAATGCATTCTGAGCAGTATTTCTTTTTTTTCCTGAGCACTATTTCTTAAGTACTAATTGCTACAATGTAGGCATCAATTATTTTTAAAATTCTTCATCTACTTTTTGATATTTTGAATAATCCCTTGATAATATTATTAACATATTTTGAAAATTTTAGGTATCCGGTTATATTAGCATAGGTATCCAGTGATATTTTTCCCAAGACTCCTAATTTTTCTTGGTTTTGTTTTTAAATTTGCTAGCAGCATTGGCAGTGTTCAATGGTGGTGGTAATTGGCTTCCCTGTCTAGTTCCTGGTTTTCAATTAAATGGTTTTAGGTTTTCATTCTTTCTAGAAAGCATGCTGGTTTTTTTTGTAAGTAATTTTTATTTTATTTTAATGAGTCTTTTTATCTCAATTTGAGTTCTTACTAGGAATGTCTACTGACTTTCATTAAGAGCTTTTTCTGCAATCAGTCAATATGATTTTCTTTACTTTATTGATGGAGTAGCTGCATAAACTACCCACACCTGGTTACCTTCCTGTTGGTGAGCTACCTTTGGCTTCATAGGGTGAATTTCCAGGTCACTTCCAGCTTCGTTTTCTGCCCTTCCTAGTCTTTGGTTCGTAGATGGAAATTGCCAGACTGGCACAGATGGACAGGTCCACTGAGTAGCCCAGAGGCACTGTCCTAGCATCTCTCCCTCCAGTTGGAAGACATACAGTGGTCCGGAGAATCAAAGAAATTGTAGTTGAGAATGAGTAAAACAGGAGGTACTTTCTAATCTCCAGTTTTAAGACTCCTTCTTTGGCCCTCCCTTTTTTTATTGTTGTTATTTTTCACCTCTTAAGACAATAATGACTTCCTTTTATTCAGTGCTTAGCAGCAAAATTTTACATCAAAACTGTTACACAACAGATACTTTCAGTGAGAGAATAATGAAATAACGACATATTCTAATGTTTCTCTAATCTGGACAAATACCTAATAAAATTTCAACATTAAGCAGATTTTTTAATGAAAAATCTTTGAAACATTTAGTAGTAGTCAAGAATTCATTATTTAATCCCCTGTCTGTGGGTACCGAATCAAAAAAGATGTCAGTTTCTCAGAAAACACTGACCATGGCATTAGAAATCTAGTGTTGGTTCTGTCACTCTCCTATGTGAACTTAAGTGAGGTTCTACATCAGTGATGGTTCGTTTCCTCTTCTCTGAAATGAGGCTGCTGAAGTCAATGACTTTAACCTTCTGGAGAATTAAGTAGTGTCTTGAATTGAGCTGAGAACTCTTACTGTCTAGTTCCACAGGAAGAGAGCTTGTAAGCAGTTTCTGTAATAGGTCTGCTGTAGACTGTGACCTAACAAAATTCACCTATTAAAATCCTAGTCACCTAATGTTATGGCATTTGAAAGTAGGACCTTTGGGCATTGATTAAGTCAAAGAGAGCGTGTCACCCTCATAAATGAGGTTAATGGACTTACAGAAAAGTCCTCCCCACCATGTGAGGACATGGAAAGATGACCCTGGGTCCTCCCTCGATATTAAATTTGCCACTGCCTGGGCCTTAATGATAGGGGATACCCCCTTTTGTGCCCGATTTGAAGATTTCCCAGCCTCTAGAACTGTGAGAAATCTCTTTTGTCTTATAAACCATTTAATCTACAAATTTTTATTTTAGCAACCCCAACAGACTAAGAAAAGTTTCCTTCTAATTGTTGGTTGTGAAAATAATTTTGAATCCCCATATCCCATCTCTATAAAGTCATGTCCCCATAGTTTCTGTAAGTCAGATCTCCACAGGGGGTTCTGAAGGATTCCTGAATTATGAAAACTAGAAACCACAGTTCACTTAATCATTAAAATGGCTGTTTGCCTTTGTATATTAAACACAATGCTTCCTATCATAAAATGTAATTAATTGAAGTCTGATTATTACTTACAATAAGGAAGCATTTGTATGAAACAGAAAAAAACTTGGGTGGTGTCACATGTCACCTCCTCCCAGGTGTACAGAACTTCCAGAATACTTGCAGACCCAGTATGTGTTTATTTTTGTGTACTCCTGCTGGTCCATGGAACAAACCAGGAATCCAAAGATACCTGGAGGAAAGGAACATACGGTAAAAATTGTTACCATTTGTGATATTACCAGGAGAGCCACAATAGAATCACAATATAATCCTGATTTGCATTGTGTTCAGTAGTCTTAAACACGGCAGTCTGTTCTAAGACACAAAGGTGAACTTGTACATGAAACTTCCTCTGATTTTTCCAGCCTGAATGGAAATGGGTACATTTACTTTTCCATCTTTTGTTTGTACTTTGTGTGCTACTGCTCTGAAACCAGAAGCAAGAAATGGCATCTCTTAACCATGGTTAGTGTCAAGTAGAGGAGCCATGTAATTAGATATATGTGCTGCTTCTGCCATGTACAGAATGTAGGAGGCTCTCTGTATTTTTCTCTTGAAAAGTGGCTCTTCCGGTTTGCTTGTCATTTTGATCATCTTTCTTGATATTGGCCAATACCTGGGGAATCATAAGAGAAAATTAATGCTGAATATTTAGCCTTTTAGCTAGATCTCCTGGTGCAGCTGAAATTACAATCCCTCAGATGCAGTGCCTGGTTAATTTACTTTAACTCTTTGATGTTGCTCTTTGTTTCTTGGCTAATGCTACAAGAAAATAGGAATTTCCTTTAACTGTTATCCCTCTGGCAGTGTTTCATACTGGCATTCTGTCTGTTCACTACCCTTTTCCTGTCTAAATTTTGCTCATCTCCTGAAAGGATTCCAGATAGTCAAGAAGCAACTTACAAATGCTGTAACACAGGCGTATTAAAGTTATCCCCCCATGGTGCCGGCTGCGATGTATTCTAATGAGCTGCTGAGGATGCTTGAGTGCTAGCGTGCTCCGGTCTCCGCATTTTTTTCTTTCCCCTCCCCCCTTTCTTCCTTTTTCCAAGCCCCCTCTTCTCCTCATTCCCCTCCTACTCCTTTATCCCCTCCCTCTGTGTCTCCGTTCTGCAGTAAGCAGGGCTGAGGCACATTCCTGCTTTGCACAGCTTTCTGTTAAGGAAGTGTTGTTGTGGCTTTTGTTTGGATTGCAGCCTGCAGAATTCCAGGTAATACTCTGAAATTGAGTGTAGACAGGTTAATGCTGTTGTGCTGTTTTCAAAGAGGCAGAATATTAAATTAGAATCAGTGAAGAAAGTAAGTTGTCTTAGTTAATTTTATTAGTGATAATTATAGGCAAATGTTTTCAGAAATGCAACAAGCAGATTCTTTTTCTCCCCCAAAAGGCTCAAATGAAAGGGGACGGGAATAGACTGAGCTGATGGCGATTGATTTGTTCTATGCTGATCATGAAAGCTTGCTGTTGCGCTGCGGTGGCAGTGCCCTGTAGAGTAAGGACCAGTTGTGTGGGGTGCTCCGGGGTGGGTGGGGGGTAGCGGTAAACGGTTCTTTTGGGTGGGTTGGAGTGAGAGGGGGAATGCCAGCCTGAGATAGCCAGGTTCTTGTATTAGGGCATTGGATGCAAAATGTAAAATGCTCTCTCCTTTTCTTCTATCAGCTGTTCAGAGGAGACTCATTACAACTCCTGCTGAAGCTCCTAGCCTTCCTCCCTTCTCTTCTGCCCTAGTCCTTCCCCTCATTGGCCTGAAGACATTGTACCCAGAGTTTGCCTTACTCCCCTGGTGCTATGTGTATGGTCAACCTGGTCCTGTGGCCACATCTGGGACTGGCCAGACAACTGCTGCTGGCTCTCCCTAGTCTGAGGATTTAAAGGGGACTTGCGCTGCAGGCAATGCACCGGCGCAGCTGCTTCGGGCGCGTGGGGACTAAGGCTCCTCTGGCTCCTCTGGCGTTCTCGCACACTCACAAAGCTGACCGCAATGACAGCCGCTGCTCCTGCGAGGCGCTGGCAGCAGCCCAGCGGCAGCATGAAGTGAGAGACCGCCGCTGAGCTCAAGATGAACTCCACCTGGGGTGGCAATCAGAGCAGCCACCCTTTCTGCCTCTTGGCCTTTGGCGATCTGGAAACTGTCGATTTTTGCCTTTTGGAAGTGCTGATCATTGTTTTCCTAACTGTATTGATCATTTCCGGCAACACCATTGTGATTTTCGTGTCCCACTGTGCACCTTTGTTGAGCCACCACACTACGAGTTACTTTATCCAGACTATGGCCTATGCTGACCTCTTGGTTGGGGTGAGCTGCCTGGTCCCCTCGCTGTCACTCCTCCACTACCCACTCCCCCTGGAGGAGTCTTTGGCTTGTCAGGTGTTTGGTTTTGTGGTGTCGGTTCTGAAGAGCGTCTCCATGGCCTCTCTGGCCTGTATCAGCATCGATAGGTATATCGCCATCACCAGACCTTTAACCTATAGCACCCTGGTGACTCCCTGGAGGCTGCGCCTGTGTATTTTCCTGATTTGGCTCTACTCCACCCTGGTCTTCCTGCCCTCCTTTTTCTACTGGGGCAAGCCTGGCTACCATGGAGATGTGTTTCGGTGGTGCGCGGAGTCCTGGCACACCGACCCCTACTTCACCCTGTTCATCGTGCTGATGTTATATGCCCCAGCCGCTCTGGTTGTGTGCTTCACCTACTTCAACATCTTCCGCATCTGCCAGCAGCACACGAAGGAGATCAGCGAAAGGCAAGCCCGCTTCGGCAGCCAGAGCGGGGAGCCCGGGGAGGTGCAGGCCTGTCCCGACAAGCGCTATGCCATGGTCCTGTTCCGCATCACTAGTGTGTTTTACGTCCTCTGGTTGCCGTACATCATCTATTTCTTGTTGGAGAGCTCCACTGGCCACGGCAGCCGTTGGGCATCCTTCTTGACCACCTGGCTTGCTATTAGTAACAGCTTCTGCAACTGTGTCATTTATAGTCTCTCCAACAGTGTCTTCCAAAGGGGACTGAAGCACCTTTCAGGGGCCATGTGTACTTCCTGTGCCAGTCAGACCTTAGGCAAAGATCCCTACCCAGTCAGGAGCAAAGGCAGCCTTAACCGGTGCCACATCTGAAGCGGTTCAGGTCTTGGGCTACTCTGTGTGTGTGTGTGCGTGTGCGTGTGTGTGTGTGCGTGTGTGCGTGTGTGTGCGCGCGCGCATGTGCGCGCGCGTCTTTTTGTCTTTTTATCTCTTTGTATTCCTAGGTCACTGGGAAGTCTGGGACTAAGTAATTTGAATGCAAGCAATAGCAAGCAAATGATCCACCCAAAAATACCTTCTAAGTTTTCAGAAATGATTTTCTAAAAAATGCTTTTAAATCAGAAGAATCAGGACCTTGAAGATAAATTGCTCTTGGTTCCAGTTTTTGTAATGTCATGGAAATGACTACAGTTCTCACATTTAAAGTGAATAAAGCCATATCTAACACCTCTCTCCAGCTGGCATGACAGAACCTGGGTGTGAAAAGCGTCAGCATTTTTAAATGTCAGAGTTTTCTTGTCATTTTTCTGGGTTCTTTCCAGCTGTTTGGGCCGTTGATTTAACAGGGGGGGTGGATATTCAAATAGCGGTGAATAAACAGGGTTGTAAAGTCGTGTGTATGCCAAAGTGAACTACACTGAAAGTTTCAACACTGTCATTTAGAAAACCACATATCTGATGTTTTATTCTCTTGTAAGAATTCTCTACAGTGAACAATGTGAACACTTCAATATGAACTTTAAAATTTTGCAGTGAAGCAGAAGTGCACCAAAATTATATACTTTATGGAAAACTGAGTTACTGTGCCAGGCTGCCTGGAGAGCTGAAGAAATGTGTACATAGGAAGTGGTTGTGTTGCAGTATTTTTGCCCCTGCCTGTGCAAGTGTGTATTTAGAATATTTGAATTCAACTAGATTTCTCTTTTACGGCAAAATAAGTTTAATAAGCTAAAAAAGATAATCAAAAGACTGACTGACTGGTGGCTACCATTTTTATAGTGGTACAAATACATTAAGTGCATCATTAGTCTTTCTGTCCATTTTTACCCAAAGACTTTTGAAATATTAGAATATCAGGGAGAAAGGTAGTCTAAGCAACTAAGTCAGAAAATATACTATACCTTTTGTTAGTTCT
>PVHY01009654.1:0-37937 GCA_004024945.1 Uropsilus gracilis
ATAGCTAAGTGTTCTTTGTATATGAAGGATATGATCACCCTTTGCCAGTGCTATCAGCTGCTATTATTCCACTTCCCCCATCTAGCTTTCACACTAACACATTCTAAGTGGGTGAGCCATGCAGACTAGCTTTTGGCAAGATGACAAACAACCCAAGACAAAAAAAAAAATCAAGTAATTGCTGCTTGAAGTAAATGTGATGGCTTAGACCTGTGTGGTTTGGAGAAGTCTTGAGACGTGCACAGACCCTGGGTCTGTCTTCTCTTCATTTTATTTATTTATCTATTTATCTATCTATTTATTTATGATATACACACATATATATTTATATTACATCATTGGCTGTCCCAGGGTTGTTTTATCTTTAAATTAAGGAGTCTCACCACCCTCCCCCACTTCCCTTTTGGCATCTCCTCTCTCCTTTTCAAGACCAATCTTCTCTGCAGTTCATGCTGTCTCTCTTGTTTCCTTCCTCCACACTTGCTCCTCTACACACTCCTCGAGATGCCTCATTTGCTGAGAACATGATCCGTTAGTCCAGGCTTCCCTTGGCGGGAGGCTCTGCATTTTCTTGAGATAAAAGGTTTGACTTAAGCCATTGAATCCCAGGTGGTGGGTGCCAGGTGCTGAGAAGTCTGTGGGAAGAGTTGTCTTTTGCTGCACAGGGACCTTCCCTGGGTGAGATATCACCTCTGAATGCCTTTAAAACTTCAGGTAGTAGATAAACTTAAGACAAGTCACCATTTGATTCATCGGAGAAGCTCTCCATCCCCCATCAGGTCAAGGTCTCTTCGCTTGGCTCTGCCAGTACCTGACTTCTCCATCCAGGCAGCCCTGGCTTTGTGTTGTATCTGCCATCATCCTGTGTGTCTCTCCTACTAGCCTTGGACCCTTGAAGCCACACTTGGGCATTATTCTATCTGCATTCTCAGTCCCCTGCATAAGGTCTAATATATAGCAAATGTTCAATAAATATTCATTGAATTAATAAAGTAACCAGGCCTCAGTTTCACTATTTGTAAAATGGGCTGGAGGAGTTGGAAAAAACTCTCTTAAGATGTTTCCTTAAACTCTCAGATGTTTGCACTCAGTTTGCAAACCATTTCATTGTGATGCTTTTCTTGAGTCCTCATCATGGCTGTATGATAATGGTACAATTAATGTGCCCACTTTACAGATTAGGAGACTGAGGCCCAAAAAGGGTCTTGGTGTCAGACCTCCATGAGAGCAATGAAGCTCTGAAGCATAGTGGCTGTAGGGTTGGACTGGGGTTTGACCTTGGGCTTCCATCTGTCAGCTGAGTGACAGGAGACAAGTTATTTTTTGTCTTTATAGCTTAGTTTCTCCATTAATATAATGGCAACCCAAATAATAGCTACCTTAGAGGATTACTAGAAAGATTAAATGGTATAATTCATGTGACACTCTCAGCAGAAAGCTTGTCCAGTCATAGGGCGCTACAAAAAGTAGCTATTGTTCTATAATCATTTCCAGACCACAATGCTGTTTATGCTTGTGACATTCATCTGAGTGATTAGAAATTATTAATACCTTTACAAGTGGATTATTAATGTTTAGTGTCCTACCAGGTATAGAAGTAAAACAAAAGTCTATTTCACTGTTTTTGAGCAACACTACATGGGTGCAGTTATCACTGCCTGTTTCAAGGCTATGAAGTAGCCTCAAGGGTTCTCAAGGGCAATCCTAGAACCACCAGTACCAGAATAATGATGTTTATTTTTTAAAGCTTCAGTTTCAGAAGTCAGAATTCTGAGTGGAAGGCTTGAGAGTCTGCATTTTGTACCAGCTCCCCAGAAGATTCCACTGTACCCCTTAAAACTTGAGAATCACTGAGAACTAGAGTATTTGAACAGACCTTCTCTTTTGCCTTTTTTTTTCAGTTTTCTGGACAAAGAAACTGAGGTTTCTTTTTCCTTTCTAAGCAAATATCTATAGACTTTAGTGAGTCCATATGTCTGGTGTCAGCACTTGAGGGCAGGAGGCATGGAGAAGAAGTGAAACCTTGTCTTGTTGCTCTAAGAAAGATCATGTTAGCACTCACCCTGTACATGGGTTGGAAAATAGTCAAAACCACAGAACTCTTTTCTCCAATGAAGATGCATAGAGAAGTGCAGAAGACAGATAAAAGTGGTATTATGCAAGTTGAGACAGAAGTGGATGACTTGACTATAACTCACCAAGCCTCACTGTCACTGCTGAGAGGTCTCTATGGGGCAGACTCATCTCTCAGGGCAGGCTGAAAAGAGCAAAGCTACTCACCATCTAAAGGAACAAAGTTCTTGACCTTGGCTGAGTGTGCTTTGTGACCTTAGGCAAGACATTCTCTGTCTCTGGCCATAATTGCTTCCTTTGTAAACAAGGAGGTTGAATGTTGTATCAGTCAGGGTGGTTGCTGAGGTAACAAATAGAATCATGCGTGTACAATCGCTTAACTAGTTTTTTATAAGGTGGGTGATTCTGAATGGGGTGTGATCCTCCCCATGCAGTGATTCAGTTTTATTTATTTTATTCATGTCTACTAATCCTTCGGATGTTATCACTGATGGATGAGAAGCACAGAGGGACCATATCTTAGCTGCCTTCCATTCATAGGAAAGAAGTGCTGTGCAATCAACCTAGTTGCAAAGGAGGCTGGGAAATAGCATCTTCTTCCCAACGACAGCTGTGTACTGTGCAAGAGGAGATGGGTTTTGTGAACATGTAGCCATCTCTGCCACAAATACGGTGACCTCTTGGGTCTCTTCCATGCTGAGTCTAAGTTTGCATTTTCTTTTTTTTTTGATCTTAAAGTAAGCTTGGTAATACTAACACTTTGCAACCCTTACCATAATCCCATCAAGTCTACTGCACAAATGCCCATCTTCCAGGCCCCTAAACATGGATTTCCCTGGAACTTAGGCAAATACACTCTCTTTCTCTCTTATGGAAAAAAAAAGCAGTTTTACTGAGCACAGTGCATTTATTGAACCAAAGATGTCATTGCCATTTTCTCACCAAATACACCAACAAGCCTGGGTGAAAAGGTTTCACGATCATCACCCCCATTTTATACAGGAGGAAAGTGGAGCTTGAAGATGAAGGGACTTGCTGGAGCTCATGTGATTCATGAGCAAAAGATCTGGGATTAGAATTAGGAAAATCCTACACCTGTTCATGGGTCCCACTGCACCTTGGAGGGTGTGTATGTGCGTGTGTGTGTTTATGTGTGTGGTTAAGCCAGGGAGTTTCCTTGGGGTGGGAATTCCCCCCAGGGCTGGGTCTGGGGAAGCAGAAGTCCAGGGACATTGTCCAAACCTCTAGAAGATATAAGTGTGCTGATTATAGGGCCCCCGGGTGATTGTCCTGACCTCTATGTCAATATGAAACAGGTGACACATAGTAACATATGTGACATACAATAACATAGGTGTTACTGCCACTGGCCAGAAGAAAGAGAGGAGGTAGCATGTGAGGGTGACATAGGCCCCTGGGGGTGACTGTGGGTCCTGGATGCACTGAGGCCTTGACTGAAATAGACCCCTGGTGGATGTTGGGGATGTTTTTTTCACTATGTAAAATTTTTATTTTATTTTTAAAAATTTATTTATTTATATATAAATTTCACAACATTGTAATCCCAGGGATTTACCCCCCCCTTCCCTCCATATCCCCCCCATCCTTTCCCTCCTGCTCAAAGTTGTGCACTTCAGTTTGGTGCTTAGCTTGTTTTGACTTTTCCTCAAGTCTTATGTTTATTTTTTCACTATATCCCATATATTAGTGAAACCATTTGGTTTCTGTCTTTTTCTTTATGGCTTGTTTCTGCTAATATGATTTCTTCTAAATACATCCATGTTGTTATGAAATCGTCGAATTTGTCATTTTTAATTGATGAGTAATATTCCACCATGTATATATACCATATCTTTTTCATCCAGTCATCTGTTTTGGGGCATTTAGGTTGCTTCCAAGTCCTTGCAATTATAAATAGTGCTGCAGTAAATATCCGAGCACAGGTCTCCCTTTGTACCCACATTGAGGTCTCTTTTGGGTAGATTCCCAAGAGAGCAATTGCTGGGTCAAATGGTAGTTCCATTTTCATTAACTTGAGGGTCCTCCACACAGCTTTCCATAGTGGTTGGACCAGTTTACATTCCCACTAGCAGTGTAGTAGTGTTCCTTTCCACATCCTCGCCAGTAAGGGAATGATTTTTTGTGTGAAAAAAACCTTTAGAGTTTTGCTGCATCAGTCTGAGCCCCTAAAAGGAATCAAGTCTTCTTATGGTTCTTAAGGCAACCTTGTAATGTACACTTTTATTTATTCACTCAAAAACATCTATTAGCACCTACTATGTATGAAACCCATAAAGTAGAACAGTGAAAAGACAAAGACAGTTTTTTTTTTTTTTTTGAGACTAGGTCTCGCTATTTTTTTTTGAGACTAGGTCTTGCTTTTCCACAGGCTCTCATTGCCCAGGGTACCTGGGCAACCCTCAGCAACCCTCAGCCTCAGCTTCCCAGGTAGCTGGGATTACAGGTGCGTGCCACCACACCAAGCTATTTTTTTGGAACTAGGTTTTGCTACAGGCCCCAGGCGGGGCTCGAACCGTGATCCCTAGCCCCGACCACTTCATAGGCTGAAGCTTGCAGGCACGAACCACCGTGCCCTGCCTTGAAAAGACAGTTCTTGTCCTCGTGGATTTTTGGAGGGGTCATAGGGTCATTAGTTTTGCATCCATTTTAGAGATGAAGCAACTGAGACCTTGACTGGCATTAGTGATCTACCCAAGGTCACTGGCTAGGATTAGGACCTTGGAGTCCTGGTTCCCATACTAGGACTCTTACTATGCTCCATAGAAGGAGGTGATGGCCAGGCCTGGGATGAGGGGGAGAGGTCCTGTTAGACTTGGTAGCCACTTTGTGCTATTTGGGACTCTGGAATATGTTAGTTTCAAGTAAAATTAGTTAGCCAGCTGGCTAACTTTTCTTTTGGAGCCTCTTTTGGTGATGGGAACATGAACATGCACGATAAAGAACAAGTACAACTGTTTGCCCTCCTGGGTGAACCAAGAGGCAAGAGTCAAATGTAGGCGATTAGGGAAATACTAATGTCTGGTTGGTATTGGTTGACAGGAAACATGGGCAGAGACACTCAAACCCATTGCTCTAGAGTTCAGATCGCATCAACTCCTGCTACCTTGATGTGGAGTGTTCGCTTACTGCCTATTTCACAGGATTGGGGTGGGATTAAATGAGATAATATACACAAGGCATGGAGCACAGTGTGTGCTCAATTCAATGAAGGCATTTCTACTTTTATTCTTAGTAAAGTAGGCACCAAAAGTTGCCATGGCACATCTAGGGTGTCTGGTCATATTGGCCACTCTCCTGACTTCACCCCTCACCCCACACAGAATCCTGGGTTCTGGAACTGGGGCGTCTCAAGCCTGCCTCTGCCACCAGGACACAAACTGGCAACCGTGGAAGTGCCAGTGCCTGACTCAGCATGGTGCCAGCTGGTCTCCAGGCAGAGTGTTGAAATTGGTTCTGCTTTCCTGGGGTACATGACTTGGATTCTCTGATTCTAGCCCTGGGCTCCCCCCTCTTATGCAAGAAGGTGGGTGGGGAGGCAGATGGCGTAAGACATTTGAGCATGTTCTGTGTTCCCTTCTGGGAGTAAGGGGTCAGAGGTAGGAGGCTGGTGGACAGGGTGTGTGTGGTGAGCCAGGCAGAGTGGGGCTCCACTCCAACTGGGGTTCGGCGCCCACCCCAGTGTGAGCTCCAGCCAACCACATGTCCTCACGGAGCCTCTCTGTCTTCTTGTCCAGGAGCTGTTGCTCATCACAGTGTTCAGTGAGTGACCTGTGTTGGCGATGAGGGCCTGGGGCATCCGGAGGACACCCACCTCTTGTTCTCTGCATTCGTGCGGCTGTGAATTCCTGGGAAGGAGATGAAGGAAGAGCTGGGTCAGCCAGGGTGGGAGTTTCCGGTTGTTGCTGTAACAACTGCCACTAACTCTGTGGGTTAAGTCAACACACACGTACCAGGTACTGTTCTGGAGGTAAGGCGTCTGCAGGTGTGCACTGGATAAAATCAGGGTGTCTGTGGGGTTATAGTCTTCCTGGAGGCGCCGGCGACCCATCCCCCTGGCTCTCCGCTCCTGTAGGCTACCTGTTCCATTCGATCCATCATCCTTTCTCCAGTGGCGCTGGGTTGAGTCTTCACATCAGCTCGCTTGGGCTCTCCTGCCTCCCTCTCTCACTTCCAGGGCTCTGTGTGATGCTACTGGGCCGCCAGGATAATCTGGGATCATCCCCATCTCACAATCCTTCACATAATCCTATCTGCAAAGTCTCTCTTGCTGTATCAGGTAAACACAATCCGGGTTCCAGGGCTTAGGACGTAGATACCTGGGAGGTGTGGGAATATTTTGCCCAGGGTGGTGGGGGTATCTCGATCGCCGATCAGCCTCTATCATTTCCTGAATTTGGACAAGAGCTGTTGACTGAGCAGGGCACAGACCCACCAGCTGTGGGATGCGTTGCCAGCAGCCAGCCAGACTGCACCAGGCCTGAGGTTAGCAGGCCTGCCCAAGGCCCCAGGCTCTGACCTTTCTTGCTGGCTTCACAACCTTGCGCTGCAGCTTACAAGCCCTGGGACTTTGAGTCAGTAAGATTTCTCATCCAGGAAATGGAATGATACACGCACATTGTATCGGGTGGTGGTGAGGATGAAACAGGAGGCATACCTGCTTTGTAGAAAGCCTGGCACCGGAGAGAGGGCTCAGCGTGAATAAGAGACCTGCCGTGGCTCAGTTTCCCCAGTGGTTTCTAGACACAAGAACTTTCTGCTTCCATCCGTGCTGTGTGAAACTCTAACTGGCTGGTGGCCTGCAAGGAGCTGTGTTCTTCTGTCTCCAGAGAAAGGGCTCTTGGTTGAGGATGTGTGTGCTGCTTGGGGGAAACAGGTCACAGCTGCCTGGCCAGGCTTGTCCTCACCTCCAGGAGCCTCAGGAGCCGAAGTGGCTCCTGGGATGGGTGATCTCTTGATTCCCTGCATTGCCAGGTCCCCAGCATTCACTGTCAGCTGTGTTATTTGTGTGACTCAGTCTCCTCCAGTTCTCTCTCTTTCTGGCCTGATTGCTGATGGCTCAACCCTTTCCCTGAGTTGCTCCCCAGAGGGACCCCTTGTCCCCACTGGCTCCCTGGTGGGGTTCAGGTTTCTCTCTGATGGTGGACCGGTCCCCTCTCAGCCTGGAACCTTCGCTCCCAGTGGGCACAAGAAAGATCTCGAAATGACACAAACTCTGATGTTGACCTCACTGCATCTGGTTCAGGCCAAGAGGTCCACACATCACAGACCCCATCCTGTGTCTCCTCCTGGCTGAACCCCAATATGTTGGCTATTTATCTGTGCCTCAAATCACCCCAAAATGCAGTGACTTGGAATGCCTGATTGGCTCATGGGTCCATCCCCAGGTAGGGTTCTGCAGGCGGTGGTCCTGTATGGCGGTGCTGGGTCGCTCATGGGGTTGGGATCTTGCCTGGGCTGTTACTCTCCATGTGGCAGTGCTGCTGGGTTTCCTATCTGCTCAGGGCTGGGGGGGACCCCAGAAGCTGCTAGGCTGCCTGAGGTTGAGGCTGGGGACTGGCAGTGTTACTTCTGCCATGTGATGTTGGTCACAGCAAGTCACCAGGCCAACCAAGGTCCAAGGGAGGAGAGCGCCAGTGTGCCTTTCGCTGGGGGAATGGCTGCGTGTGTGCAGAGAGTGACATCAGAGTCCATCCTTATAGACATTCTACCCAGTAGGTTTGACCCTGAAATCCATGGGTGACAGGGTCATCTGAGATTGTCATTTGTCAACCTTGCATCTAATTAATTCATGGCAACCTCACTAACATACCAGGATGGATGACAGAAACAGCAAGAATTCCCTGCTCCCCGTGTGGAGGCAGGGCTTCCCGAAGGAGGGCCAGCATGGTAGGGTTCCAGGGAAGTCTTCTGACTTCCCTCTGGGTCCTCCATGGTGGAAGGGGCCAGGGACTCCTGTAGGGTCACTTTTATAAGGGTGCTAAGCCCCTCGATCAGGGCTCCATCTTCCATCCCTGATCACTCCCAAAGGTCCTACCTCCTAAGAACATCATCTTGGGGGTTGGGACTTCAATGAACCTGGGGGGAGCACAGACAGACGAGTACAGCTCTGAGCTGGCCACACTTCCATCTCTCAGACAAGAAATCAAGCTGAGAGTGTGAGGACTGTCCAGAGGAGGCCCAAAGGATGAGGGAGCAAGAGAGTCTCCATGCACACAGCTAACATTTACTGAGCACCTACTATGTGCCAGACACATGGTATATGGGGGCAGATGAG
The DNA here is from genome assembly GCA_004024945.1 of Uropsilus gracilis. Taxonomy (NCBI): domain Eukaryota; kingdom Metazoa; phylum Chordata; class Mammalia; order Eulipotyphla; family Talpidae; genus Uropsilus; species Uropsilus gracilis. The sequence continues at coordinate 8,369 of PVHY01009654.1, forward strand.
CTCTGAGTGCAGGGAACCCCTGGCAGAGCAGGAAACGTGTATGTAAACAACAGAGTAGGGTCCGTGGAGCTGGGAGGCTGGTTTGGAGGCAGGGAGTATGGGACCAGCGGCTCCTGGGTGGCAGTTGACCATGAGGCTCTGTCAAGTGCATTAAGGGACACGGCCCCATTTGGAGCTCGAGCTTACTGTCAGTGCCTGCCGGCTGCCTCCAGGGTGCCCAGGCAGAGGGGTGGCTGCCGTGGGAAGTTAGGAAACAGTGCTTCACGAAGGAAGCATATATTCGAACTCCTCCCAACGATGAGTTGGCCCTGACTCCCTGGAGGAGAAACTGGCCAGAAATAAAAGATGTTTGAGGCCTGGGAGAGCAGCATGGGAGAGAGTTGGAGCCCTGATGAGCAAGGGATGTCTGATGAGGTGGACGGAAGCAGGAGAGAGTTGGGCTCTTGCTCTTCAGGCCCCGAAGACCCAGTCCATGTTCTGGGTGGTCCAAGTCCACCCCCACTTCACCGCAACAGCCTCCTGTGATCCTCACACCCTGTGCTCTCCAAGCTCGACACTTAAACGCAAGCACTTGGCCCATGGAAGATTCCAGACAATCCAAAGCTAATTGAATTTGAAATTCCAAGTTTGCAGAGGGCATGTTGGTTTATGGCTCTGTCTCCTGGGTTGTCTGGTCCATAAATCAACTCGGAGTGGAGAGTGCTTCTTTGTACTGACTTTCTGGGCTGAGTGATGGGCCTCCCTTCCTGCCACACCCCGGACACATGCAGGCAGGGCTGCAGGGACAGCACAGAGCTGCTTCCTTCAGGGTTAAAGGGTTCCTCTCAGATGGCACCTGCAGGGTGTGGAGGGGGAGAGACACGGCCACCCGCTGGAGCCCAGCTCTGGGACCGGGCACTAAAGGGTGCACTGGCCAGCCCTGGCGGGAGCTCTGGCTGACGTCAGGAGCTGGTCTTCAGGGAGCTCGGGCAGTTTTCAGTCTCTTTCAGGCCAGGCTGGCTCATAGGAGGCCTCGTCTCCTGCCAGGGATTTGGGTCATGCAGAGAAGGGCCTCCCTCCAGGAGGGAGCAGGCTCTGTGGGTGGACGCCTCAGCTCATCTGGGGGGCAGACATGTTTGGGAGGCCATGTCCGCCTCAGTTTCCTCCACTGTACATTGGGGAGCATAAAGGGCTCTTCTGCAGGGTGGGGTTGTGTGGCTGATGTGTGGGGCGTAGACTGGGACAGAGCAGGAGCGGGCAGAGGGGGACGGGCGGCCGTGGTCAGGACCCGTGCCAGGTGTGGGTGGTGCCAGGTCCCTGGCTTTGCTTCAGGTTTCCCCCTCCATTTCCTGCCTGGCCTGAAAGCATGGCAGGGCTGGGCGGACCTTGGACCACCAAGCGGTCTTCTCCTGGGGATGTGGGGCCTTAAACAGGCCTTTCCTGGTGATGTCCTCGCCTGTGAGCAACCTCAGCTGGGCAGGGAGCTCAGAAATGGGCCTCTGGGGAAGGGCAGGACTGCCTTCGGAAGGCTGGTTCTTGGGAGAGTGGGCTTGATGGTTGGGGCCCTGTGGGCCTCCCTGTCCTGCTGGGCTGGTCCCAATGGACACTTTCTGTTTGCTCCATTCTCTTGGCCCCTCCCAGTTCCGGTGTCACAGTTTTTAGGGCACTGGGAAACCAGCAGCACCCCAACATTCCCTCTTCCAAGAGCTTTATGTGCGAATTCACTGCCTGAGGGTGCAGGTAGCTGGAACCTCCAGGCTTCTGCCCCATGGCGCTTCCTCTTCCTGCAGCCCAGAATGTCAACAGGAGCCCCGCTCCTTCCCCAGGGACCTGGCCAGCTACTGGGACCCTGGTGGGGCAAATAGTTTCTGGCCCAGGAAACCCAGGCTTGAGAGAGACTGTGCTCTCCTCCTCCTATTCCTCTTCCAGCTCAAGCTCGCCTTATCCACTGGCCACCTTCCTCCCTTGTCCCTCTCTGCCTCTGAACGGCACCCTCCCACCCCCCTGGGGCCTTCACTCTGCTTCCTAGAAGACCTGCAGCCATAACAATTAAGCTTGGAGTTCGAATGATTAAGTCCTGGGTTTGAATGTTGAATCCTTCGTGACCCACTGGACGATCTCAGGTCAGCTGTTACTTCTTAGCCTCAGTTTCCCCGCTTATAAATGAGAAGGATGATGGGCTCTGCTTTGAGCTGTGTGGTGAGCCAATGACATCATCCTCCAAAGGGCTTACACAGGACTCTGAACTTGGCCCCTGCAAAAGGAGCCTCAGATTTCGGGCAGCTTTAACCGAAGGGGGTGCCTACTGGCCCCAATAGATGCTTTCTGAAATAAGATTTCCTGAATGCCCCCATCTGCTTCAGTCCCTTGCTTGTTAGTGGTCTGTCTTCCTCTTCAGGCGGAGGCTCTGAGAGGTTTGCCTACGGCCAGTTTTTAATGAAGGGGGCAGGACTTCCAACACGCCGCCTGAGGCTAGTCTCCTGGCCCAGCTCAATGCCCACCCACCCGCCTCCTCGTGATATCCACTCTGCCTACACCACAGGCCTGCCTGCACCGATTAGGGCTATTTCATCCATCTTTGATGACCGGATCAAAACTGGTCAATCTCACAGCCCGGAGACCCCGTTCTCGTCTGGATATGTCGTTGGAGTCAGAGTAACTGGCTCCTCCACACTCAGGTGATTGTGCTGCTGACAGCTTGCAGGGGTGGAGGTTTGTGAGCACGGTGCATTAAGCAGCACGTATGTCTGTGACAGGCCCTGGGGACACAAGGTGACAGGTGCCTTTGGGGTGGTGCCATCCTGGAGGCAGGAAACTGTGGCCTCTGCTGCTAACAAGGACCCGAGGCCCAGAAGCTACCAAGTTAATACCATAGATGTAGGAGCCCCAACTCCCTCACACCCCTCCCAGGCCCTCCGTGCCTCCCTTTCTTGCAGATGGAGCAGCTGGAATCTGGTTGATCTTTCAAATTGACAGAGTTGCTCAACTGCAGAGCTTGGAGAAGCAGGCAGGCCTGGGAGGCGTGCAGGCAGACGCTGTGGTCTTGCACACCATTTTGTCTACACGGCCTGCCCCCTGGCCGAGATTGAGGTGGTTATGCCAGCTGCATCCTGTGTCTTGGGTGAGGAGGCTGGGTCCCTGTCACTCTCTGCTGAGTGGCAAAATCACCTTCCCACCTGTGGGCTTCCCTCCCTCCAGGTGCAGAGTTGGAGGGACTGTGGAAGAGTTTGAGCAGTGTTGGCAGAGTTAGGAGGGTGAAGCATGCCTCATCCCGGTGTGTTTGGAGAGAAAGGACGGTGTGACTGTTGGAGTTGCTGGAATCCGACTGCTCGACTTCACATTCCCTACTTCCCAGCTAGGGGGCCTTGATCTCCACATCTGTGAAATGGGTGTGAAGATGATACTGCGCCAGAGGAGTTGGGGGTGGGGACCCAGGAGATGGGTCTAGGGTACAAGTTATGTTGTATCTTTTCTTGGTTGTGTTGGCATTTGCCACACCAGTCATTTGAAGGAAGGGCCCTGGAATTGGGGGCCCACGTAGGGGACACACTGAACAGGGCACCGCATTCACAATGCACCCCTGGCTGTCTGCGCCCGCAGCTGTGGGGCAGGTTTGGTGAGAAGTTCTGCCTTTTTCTGCTTTCTCGCTAGAGGGCTTTGGGCAGGTTGCTTCACCCCTCTGAGAACCAGGCTCTTGCAAATGGAGGCTGTCATCAGCTTCCTCTTAGCTGAGGTAAGGTCGCATTCACCCCGCTCATGGGGCTGGGCTAAGGTTCTGGCGCCATCTGGAAGGCCTTTCTGGGCACCATCTGGCTCCTCCAGGGCAGTGGTGCCAGCCTTACGCTCCCCTGGGATGTGTTCCAAAAAGGCTGGGGGCATCTGCCGACACTCGAGCCTTAGCTGCCCAATGATGGGGCTCTGAGTTGCCCCCTCTGGCTTGGGGTGCAGAGCAAGGCTGTGAGGGGCAGGATGAAAGCTTGGCTGGCCCTGACTTAATGCACCTCCTGCCCCTGTGTCCATGCCCCCTTTTCCCCTTCCCCCCTCAACCTCCCCCTCCCTCCATCTGCAGACTGTGGAGCAGCAGCTATCACCAGACTGAGTGCAAGTCTTGGGGGAACCCAGTCCTTGCCTGTTGCAGGTGGCAGGTCCTTGAGGACCCACCAAGGACCTTGGAGAGTCTTCCCTGTGGGAGCTGTGACTGGGGTGCGCTGGAGGGAAACACCCCACTGTTGGCTGGGAAATAGATGCCCATCAGCCCCGCAGCCAGGACCAGGGGAGGGAATGAATCAGTGAGCCCCACCGGCAGAGGGGTCACCCTCCTGCTTTGGGGAACGGGACCAGGGGCATCGCCTGCACCCCTCTTTTCCTCAGGGCAAGACCAAACCCTCACTGGAATTATTTTGTGGGAGTAAGTTCATTTCTTTTCAGCCACAGAAGATGGTTTGGAGGGCAACGTTTTGTTTAAAAGCCCGAAATGGGTGCTCTGCCTTCATGTTGCTTCTAAGACAAAGCTCCGTGGCCCCTGGAAGTCTTGGTCAGCACAGGAAGTGGGTCCTCATCTGAGCTCGACGCCGCCTCTGCATCTCTCTGGAGAGATATGGGACAGAGCTGCATGGATAGCAGGCCTGGGGGCAGCCCCCAGAGCCCGGGTCACTCACCTCCCCGCTCTCTGTGTGAGAGAGCACAGGCACAGAGAGGTTAAGTGAGGCTGGGACGGCTGACAGCGGAGCCTGAGGCTGCATCCTGACAGCCTTCACCACAGCGCTTGCAAAGGAACCATTCTGGGGAACTCATTCCAGGCAGACCCCACGCCTGAGACTAGGTCATGGGGGCATTTTCCTGGACTACTGAGACCCGCTTCTTTCCACAGCTGCCAACTCCCAGAGAGAAGAACCCCCAGGAACCCTGTCAGCCCGAAGGGACCTTTCCCCAGCCCTAGGTGAGTGCTTGGCTTTGCCCAAAGATGCAAACCTTGGGGTCCCCGCCCCCCTGCCCTGGACACTCGACCCCTGTCCTGGCCTGGCTCTCAGAACCACTGGGCTCTCTGGAGCCGGAACTGGGCCCTGGTGCCTGTGGTCTGCGGCTCTTGGCTGGGGGGCCAGCTTCTTTGTCCAGGTGGCATGGCTCCTGTGTCCCTCCTCCTCCTCTTCCTCCCCTTCCCTCCCTCCCAGTTTGGGAACAGCTGGGAGCTGCCAGGATCCTGGAACTTGTTGTGAAATGTCCGAGTGAGGTCTGGTGTCCAGTCCCTTTTCTCCAGCCTCCCCGGGATCTGCATCCCAAGTCCTCCATGTTGGGCCAGAGGGTGCCCTCCGGCTCAGTGGCATCGGAAAGAACCATAGGCTTGGGGCTCAGGGAGGGGGAGAGATGTAGGTGTGGTGGAAATTCAGAGCAGAGGTGGGACTAGAACCCGGGTCTGCTTCCTCCAGGTCCTGTTCATCCATGTTCCCCTCGGGGAACAGTCAAGGGCAGGCCTTCGGATGGGAAAGGCAGACCTCGTTGGGCCTCAGTTTCCCCTGATGTCAAGCTGGGGGGTGGACAACTGCAGCCTGCGGGGGCCCAGCGGGGCCGGGTTTCCCCAGCCTGCAGAGAAACAAGGATAGGGCTAATGCCGACAACACTGGGTGTAGTTTCATGAGGTGAGATGTTCTCATTCCTGAGGATCCATGGCCTGCTGATTCCTGTTGGGTAACAACATAATTGTTTCTTTTCCAACATGGTGGGGAGGGTAAAAGATGGCTTTAATTTTGCAAGGTTCTTACTTGGGAAACACAAAAGGCCCAGCTTAGGACAGCTCTCACCCTTTGGGAGATGTCTCTGGTTTGTGAAATCCCCAAGTCTGGAGTTCAGTGATTAAGCAGCTCTTGGATCCTGGCAGCCTGGGTGTGGCTGAGGTGTGGTCTCTTCATAGAACCTAGAGACAGGTTGGTGGGGGGATGGGACAGTTCTGCTCCTGAATCCTGGCCAGGATGCAGAGGTATCTGGTCCTGACTGGGGATTAGGATAGTCTGATGATCTGTGCAGTCTACCCTTTAAGCCCATATTTCTCTGCCTCTACCACTGCCCCACAGTGTCTGAATTTCCCAGATCACTATATTATGTTCCCTCAGCCATGTTACTTGAGCATGCAAAGCTCTGCAGCCTGGGTCTCTGCCATTGCTGTGACCTGGATGCCAGCCTGGCCAGCTCCTACTCGACCCTCAGCGCTCCTTCTTCCAGGCAGCCTTCCCAGATGTGGTAGCTGGAGTTGATGCCATACTTGTGAGATCCCCTAGTGCTCAGGGCTTCCTCTGTTATGAGCACTCTGTGTCTTCCCCTTCCCTACCTCCACCCCCCACTCCTGGCTTTGGGGTACTGGGTTGTAGGACTATCTTTGCAGTCCCAGTTTCTTGCCTGGTACCTGAGTAAGTCTTCAGAAAGGCTTATTGAATGTGTGCATGAGGAATAACTAGTCATCTGTCACCAGCTGTTTATATCTCAGTGTGAAAGGCGTGCTGAGAGGAGGCTTTGTATAATCACTGTCCCTTAGGACTGGACTATGTGCGTGTCCAGGACGGTGCAATATGATGGTGAAAAGCACCATCCTACTCAGCAACACTGGAAACAGCCATAGGTAACTTACTGAGGACTTCCGGGGCCAGACATTTGTCCAGGTGCTTTGCAGTCCTCCTCCTGTGAGATCCTCATACCCACCCTGTCTCGTTGCTCCACTTCACAGACAGGGAAACTAAGGCACAGAGAGTGTGAACAACCAAAAGGTCTCACAGGGAGTAAGTGGCAAGCCTGGGACTTGAATCCAGGTGGGCTGACTACCGAGCCTGACTGTTCACTCTCCCCCCACTTGAGCACGACTTTGGGCTCCCATCCTGGCTCCTGCGTGGCTTTGTGGCCTCAAGCAGGCAGCTTGACCACTCTGAGCTTCTGCAAGAGGGTGGTGGTGGAGTCATCGGGGCTGTGAGGAAGCTGGCACAGAGAGGCAGAAGAACCCTGAGAGCTGGCAAGGATGGTTCCTGTGATTCAGCTTCAGGGTTTCAGAGGTCACTGCTCGTGACCCCGAAACTGCACCGCAGAGACACCATTGGGTTCTTAGCAGGAGGACAGGGAAGTAAGGAGGAGGGAGACAAAGGTTTTTCTGTCAGTCACTGGGGGCCCTCCCTAGGGGGAGGCAAGTCGGGAAGCTGGGGGGGTGGGGCGGGCAGATGGGGGGTGGGGCGGGCACCGTCACCAGCCAGGAGTTGCTCTTCATGAGCAATGGGTGGAAAATTACTTTGGATCCTTTTCTAGGGGCTGGAAGGCAAAGGCGGCTCATGGAGGAGAGAGATTGCTCCACACCCCAGGAATGCAATCACTGCTGTATTTTAAAATAGGATTAAAGTTGGCAGCTGCTCATGGCTGCTCAAGGCCACCAGACCAGCTTCAGAGCACTGCTCTTGTCAGGCCTGGCCTCTAGCCGCCAAGATGGCGGCAACCTGAAACCTGTGGCTGATTTGTCACCACCCGCTCCCTGCAGTGCCTGCCTCTTGTGGCCAGACTGGCTTCTTCTCTGGGAGCCCACACTGTTCAGATCTCCACTTTGGGGTTGGCGGGGGTGTGTAGCTGCCTCCCCTGCACTGTGGATCATTTCCCACAGAGTTCATTCTTGATCTCTGATTCCCACAGAGATCCTGAGAACCATTGTTATCTCCCCTGGATGATGTGGAAATTGAGGACAGGGGTGAGAACAATCGGTACAGATAAGAATCAAGACTTGGTCCCCTGACTTCCTGTGAGACCTCATACCACAGATATGTTCCAGGCTCTGTGAGGACGTGGTGATTAAGTGGCTCATTTTCTTGACAAATTAAAACACAGCATAGGCAGCAAAGTGAAGTAAGCCAGAAAGATAAAGACAAATATTGGACAATTCCACACACCTGAGTAGCATAAGAAAACCCGTGGATAAACTGACAAATAATGCAGCTATAAACTAGTAGACAGTGATAACTAAATGAAGGCTTGATTTGATTTTGAGGTGGAGAGGGAGGGGAGGGAGAAAATGTTAAAGGGGAGAAAAAAGAGCTATAGTAAATGTTAAATATCATATCAAGTGCAAAGGGAAGACCTAAAGCTTAGCTGTTCATCAAAAAGACAAGACTTTGAGAGCTCTGGACTATATTATGGTTAGGGGGGGATGATGCACACACACACACAATGATTTAATTTTAACATTGTCACACACACACACACACACACACACACACACCCTGATGACTGTTAAAAGTAAAGATGCTGGAAACAAATGCCCATCCCCAAAAGATGGGTTAAGTCAATGATGGCAAACCAATATGGAATACTATATAAGCATCAAAAGTAACATGCATTTTGCACACTACTATGAAAGCACCCTCAAGATATATTTTTAGGTAAGAAAGATAATTGTAAAACACATGTGCAACATACTACCTTTAATGCTAAACAGGGGAGAAATTATTTGCAAAAGGAGCTTTGGGAGGATACATGGGAACAAAAGTTGACAGCTACCTAAACTCCTATTGGATGTTCTGATTAGCTCATGACTACCAATAGCCACGTGAGTCTACCTTTTTACCCCAAGGCAATGACTTCTCAAATATCCATGGGTTCACAGCTTGCCCTCAAGTGTTTGGAAATCTTCCAGGGCTACACTTACTGTGCTCTTAAACCTGTATATAATAAAATAGATACGTCCTATACACTGAGCTGCCCTGTGCCACCATCTCTGGGAGGATGAACATTCATCCTCAGCTCCTCTGCCCTCCTTAGGGTGGGTCCATTGGGTCTTCCAGAACCTTCTCAGGAGTTGCAGAAAGGTTTCTTTTAGCCTCTACCTCTATCTCTTCTCCCTATCTCTGAGATTTTGTATTTGCTTCGCCTTGTTTTTTCTTCCCTGATCTTACAGTGCTAGTGCCTCTGTCATTTACCCTGTCCTTGTGTCTCTCTCTGTCATTGTGTTTCTCCTGCATTCCTGTCTTTCTCTGTCACCCCCATCCTGTTTCTCTGCTTCCTTTCCTTCTCTGTCCCTCCCCCACCTCCCCTCCCCTCCCATTTCATTCTGTCTACACCATGTGGTGTCATCTTCTGCCTTCACCTTTCAGTCCTCTTTTGGCTCCCTTGTTCCCTCTTTCCCGCTCAGCCCTCCAAACTCGAGGCCTGAGGCACACAGGACTCTTTTCCTAAAGAAGATGGCCTTCTTCTTGGGGATGTGACTGCCACAGCATGCCCACTTTGCGCCAGGTCCTACCAGACATGCAGTGGGTCCTACTGAGTTGTCAACTTCAGGAAGGAACTTGCTGGGACAGAGGTAGTGCCACTTTCTAGTCCTGCTTCTCCTCCTAGTTCATCTGCCCAGGTCTCTAACCCCTCCCCACGCCCCCAGTCTTCCCAGGTGCTCCTTCTGGGTTGCTGTCCTGCAGCAGAAGCTGCTAACCAGGCTGACTCCCACTTTGCAGATGAGCCAACCAAGGCTGAGAGGCCAATCACTTGCCTGAGGGCCTGTGGTGTGTGAGCCTGCACTGGAGAAAGCTGCCTCTGAAATCTGGGTGTCTGGCTGAAACCATAAGGGCTTCTGCAGGCCACCCTACAGCTGCGAGACAGAAGTAACAGGAGCAGCCACCCTTGAACCAATGGGTGTCTTAATCCCGGCTCCTGCTGGCATAGAGCTGCCCTCTTATACAGTAGCCATGGCTTCCTACCTGCTAAATGAATGGAAGTCCTGGTGGTACCTGCCTCACGGGCCTGCATGGGAATTTAATGACACGGACCAGTGCTCGGCACCTAGTGGGTGGCACCTCGGTAGGCAAGGCCAAAGCCAAGAGTGGCTGTGCCCACTGGCCCTTCTGGGGCAGAGGAACAGGTGTGCTGAGAGCAGGGAAACCTACGATGCACTGGCAGATTTTGAAAGTGCAAGGGGATTCTTGATATGTTGAGGCAAGGGGATCTGCCGAGTTATGGGGTGCAGAGCGCTGATAACAGATAAAGAGATATACCTTAGATAAGGAACACCTGTCTATTCTCGTCCATCTCTGGCACACCAGAGTGGTTACTGGCAAGTCTCTTATCTGTGACGGCAGCCCCCTAACCTCCTAGGAATGTCCCACCCAAAAGACATGTCCCTGAAAGATAAGCATTTACCCCCACAGGTATTTTTCCTGTTAGGTAATAAACCCCACATGTGCATAACATGGGATCCTGGGTTTTTTCCTTCTATATTGCTTCATTGTAATCATTCCTTACCAGGGTATATACGGTGGTGGCCCCAAGCTCACAATTACTTGGTTTGGCTCATGCTCACCAAGTTCCGATTTGCGAGTTGGCCTCTCAGATCGTTATCAGTCTCTTCCATCCTTTCCTCTTCTTTTCCCACACGCGGCTCCCAACAATGGGGTCACTGGAAGCAGGCCTGGGTCTCCAGTTCCTCACTGGCATCCTGTTCTACAGAACATGGTATCAGACATGCAGGCTGATAGAGAGCCCGGCTGACAACATGCCGTTTACTGAGGCTAACACCATCAGGGTGTGGATTCAGAGACTCAAGATGGGGAGGACTGACACCAAAATGTGCAGACTCCCAGACATTTCAGAAATGTCTTCATATCGAGCCAGCCCTGGATACGCCTGGGCGTCCAGACTGAAAAGCCACTCCTTGCTGCGGTGTGGGATGGGAGAGTGTAGTGTTCAGGTAGCAAGTGCCTGTAGGCTTCTAGAACCTTCCAGAACCTTAAGGTTCCAGAGCTGCCAGGCCACATCCTTAACCATTCACCTTTGGGTGTTGATGGCCACATCACGCCTGTCTCCCTACATGAATCTCAGGAGAAAGCCCGTCTGCCTCTGGCTCATCTCCAGGCGACTTTGTTTTTAGCTGGAGTCACGTGACTTCTGGACCAGGCTCCCCTTCTCCAGACTCCTGTCTGGGAGCCCGGTGTGACCCACCCTTGCTAAGCTTTCAGGACATTACTTATCGTCTGTGTTTTCCCTCTGCCTGTGTTTTCCCTCTGCGCTGGCTCCGTTTCCCGCCTCCACCCACGTTTCCCCTCCTTCTTCACTCTTACTTTTAATTTACATTCCCCCGGGTGAGCTGAGTGAGCCTATTTTTGAGCTCTCCTGCCCCCCCCAGCTCCCCCAAGCAGAGTGCATGGCCAAGGAGGGGGGGGGAGAAAGATAGCAGGAGGGGAGGTGGAGGGAAAGTTGAGGGGGAGGGGCAGAGGGCAGTGATCTGGGGCCCACAGGGCCCCCAGACTGGCAGGCCCAGGGTTAAGGCTGAGGCAGAGGAAGTGCAGGCTGGGGTGACAGCCAGGAAGCAGCTCCCGCCAGGAGGAGGTGACCCTGGGTCTGAACCAGGCTCGAGGTGAACCCGCAGGTTGTTTGAGTTCATCTCAGTCCAAAAAAAGGAAGCGCTTTCTAACGACTTGTCCATTTTTCTAGAAATTCTGCTGACGGGGTGGGAGAGGGGAGAGGGAGGTGACCTGCTCTGGGACCCGCCAGAACTCGGAAAGGGGTTATTTCTGGTGATTTTATTTCTTTGGGGTGGTGGAGGCGGAGTTGCCATAACTCAGGGGTGCCCAGCGTAGAGGGCCAAGATGGAGGCTCCCCTCATTCACATGAAAGTGGGGCTCAGCAAGGCAAAGTGAGTGGCTGACATGCACCCCCTTGTTGCCCATGCAATGGGGTGTCCCACCTGCCCTGGGGTCACGGACTCGGCCCCCCAGCTGCAGAGGGGGTCCGTCCAGAGCACATGAGGTCACACAGGCAGTAGAACGGCCGCTCGTCTGGCTTGGGGGTGTTCGGAGACGCAGGACTTTCGGGGCTAGAACCAGGGTGCTCCGGGCAGGGTGGGCCGGGTTGCTCTCCAGGGCGGCAGCACCCAGCACCGCGCCTCGCCCACCAGCAGAGCCTGCGAGTCATGGACTGCGACAAGGACAGCGCAGCTGCTGGCTGAGCAGAACTCAGGCTCCATGTTCCCTCTGGGGCCCCTCTCCAAACAGCACAGCGAGGGGTGCCTTGGTTCCCGGCCGGAGCCCTCTGTGCTGTGACAGACCAACCCGGCCCGCCCTGCCCGGAGCACCCTGGTTCTAGCCCCGAAAGTCCTGCGTCTCGGAACACCCCCAAGCCAGACGAGCGGCCGTTCTACTGCCTGTGTGGCCTCGTGTGCTCCGCATGGTGCCCCCTCTGCAGGCTGGTGCTGGCATCGGGCTTTGCTGAGCTGGGGCACCGAGCCACTCCTTTCCCTGTGACCTAGAGGTGACCAAGCCCGGCCCAGCCATGGCTCCAGGCTGCGGGGAATTCCCAGGGGCTTTGGCTACCTTGCTTCTCTCCGTGGGAATGGGGGAGGCGGCTCCCGGCCAGGGCTTTCGTGGGGCCAGAAGTTCTGTCTGTGGAAAGTGAGGGCGTGGAGGGAGGCAGGGCTGTAGAGGCAGGACTGTGTCCCAGCGTGCTCTTCCCCTCCCTCCCCTCCCCCGCCATGCCATGCCTGGGAGCAGGGGGTGGGGGACCGGAGCCAGGGGATGCCAAGGGATGCTGAGGGGCCAGACCCGCCTCAGTGCCCCGGGCCCATGCTGGGGTGGCCGCCTGGCCTATGGCTGGGCCGGCTCAGGGACCCCGCAGGGACCATCTAGCAGGCAGCCCCTTGCCCCCTGCAGTGCAGTCTGTGGCAACCTGTTGTCTAGAGGTGGGTGAGTCTGGAGGTGGGTGAGCCGGTCACCTGGGCCCCTGGAGGTGGGGGTGGATGTGTGAGGAGCCACGCCCCGTGGGAGGGGGGTTGTTGGGCACAGGAGCACGGGGCTCTGGGCCTGTGGGGCGTTGCTGGGGCCTGGTTGCAGCAGTCTCGGAGGCCGAAGACATGGTGCGAGACAGCCCGGGTTCTAGTGCCCCCCTGCCCCTTCCTAGCCGTGGGATCCCGGGCTCGTGGCCATGTTTTCTCGATGCCTCAGTTTCCATGCCTGGAAAATAGCAATGAGAGGACCCAGCTGGCAGGTTTGCCCACATACAGGCAGTGGGTGCTCAGTCAGCACCTGGCAGGTGGGGGTTCTCGTCAATTTCCTCTCATCCCGGGGGCCCTGGGGTGAGGGAAAGCCTGCTGGTGAGACACGGGGGTTGTCTTGGTGGGGGTGGGGACGCACTGCTTGGCTGGTTCTCTGGCCTGTGGTGACAGGGCCACAGGCCCCCAGGGTGCTGGGAGAGGTGGTGATAAGGACCGGGGTATGATCTCCACAGCTGTGCCAGTTGCAGGGGGCATGGTGGGGGTGGGGAGGGGCTTCCATCAGAGTGTGAACCCAGAGGTCTTGAACACCACAGTGGGGGGCACTGGGTTCCTGGGGTAGCAGGAAGCAGGTTGGCTTGGAAGCACTTGGGTTCTGAAGTCCTGCCATTCTCCATGGCCCAACCCGGACCCCAGGGGTTCCCTGCAAGTCCTGCAAACCCTGGCTGGGTGAGTGACCCCAGGCTGTCGACCTTACCCTGGCTTGGCCAAGGGAACAGAAGCCAGCACGCACACAGAGGGCCCCTCCCTTCCTCTCTGTATGGCTTACTCCACGGGATTCCCATTCTGAGCTACCCTTGCCCTTAACAACATGCCCCCTGCCCCCCCAGCATCAGACACCCACACCCCCCACATGTGTGCTTTTGGCTTTGTCTTTACTGGTGAGATAAGGAGAGCCAGGATCCAGTCCGCAGGTCTGGTCCACATCAAGTTAGTGAATCCCAAACAGGTCTATGTAGGAGGTATTCCTGTGCACCCCTTTAATAGACAGGGGTAGGGGACCCTACCGGGACCACAGGGAGCTGAGAGTCAACTCAGAGGGCCGGGCGGCTTCTCAGCTGACTGGATGGGCTGGTGACCCCGGTAACCTTTCTTAGAAAGCCCGTCTTACTGAGTAATCATCACACAACAGCGGCATTTTCACACAGACTCTTCCTGGGGAGCTGTTCTCACCTCTCTTGCTGCCTCGACACCCACAACCCAATTTCCTTTTCGTTCTCTTTCCTCCCCCCCTTCTTTCCTCTACTCCAGAGACCTCTCTCAGGCCACCGTGTCCATTTTAGAGGTGTGGACATCGAGAGCCAATCAGAGAGGCACAGTGCGTGCCTAACATCACACAGCAAACCAATGTGGTCTCTTAGCTCAACCTTGAGCGCACACTTTGCTGTTGTGGGACATGAAAGGGGGGGTCAAGTCGCATCTTTGAGACATCCCCCCACTTCATTGTGGAGCATCAGCCATTCTCTCCTCTCCTGTTGCTATGCTCACAACACCCCAAACCTGAGTTAGTTCAGGAGCTGTTGGCCCAGGGTCCCCGGAAACTGTGTGTGGGGGTGGGTGGGATTGGGGGAGCCTGGCTGCCAGGTAGAATAAGGCCTGGGCTCGGACTCTGAAGGGCTCAGGTCTTGGAAAGAGCCTCACTGCGCATAGGGATCTTAGGGCGCCTAGGAGAGAGGCAGAGGTGTGACTCCCGGGTGGGTGGGCTCTGCCCTCTCCAGTAAGGAAGGGAAGTCCTCACTTCCTTCATTCTGGGCTCCAAATGAGTGTCTGACCCTGCCTGGGGGCCTTTCTTACCAAGCTGCATCAGCTAGAATCTTGGGAGACATCTTTGACACCTTGCCCTGCTTCCTCCACCAACTCCAATCCCACCCCACATCCTGTCACTCAGACTCGGAGCCCAGGCCTTATCCTATCTGCCACTGTCCCTCTCAACACCCACCATCAGTCTGATCAGTCTGTCCTTGTCTCTCAGCTGTGCGCTTGCTCCCCTCCATTCTGTGGCTATGCAGTGACTCCCAACACTCTCAGGGTAACTAGCAAAGTTTTATGTGACCTGGAGGCCCTTCCTGATCTGGCCCCTGCCTTCTTCCACTCCAGACAGAGTGAGCCACCAGCTCTCCTTCTGTCCTACCCCCCACCCTACCCCCCATACTGTCCCCTCGAGCCCCAGCTAGAAGGGCCTCTCCGTCACTGCTCGTGCTGTACCCCTGTGATGTGCCAACAGTTGGGCTTGCATCCTGCTTCTACAGCCTCCTAGCTGAGTGACTTGGGGCAGGTTACTTAACCTCTCTGAGCTTGTTTCTTCCTCTGTAAAGTGGGGCTAATGAGAGTTCTAGCCTCGTAAGACTGGCAAGGGGACTGAGCCGATAACTCGGCTTCATGCATAATAAGCTCTCAGGTTTTTCTAATGAACGATAGGAAGCGCTTCAATGTGACATACGCTGTTTCAGGGGATGAGGGTGCAGCAGCGAACAAAACAGAGAGGCTCTGCCCTTGATGAAGATCAGCTGTGATGAAGGTACCGCTCCCCAAGCCTTCCATGTCGGGGAGCAGGGCACTGTCATGACAAGGTTCCACCTCAGCTGGGAGATCATCAGAGCTGGGTCAGTCACCATGGGTCAGGAGTCTCTCAGTGTCAGTGACAGAAGCTCATTAAAGCTCAAACAGAAGCTCAAACTCATTAAAGCAGTAATGGAACCCTCTGGGGGAGCCCCGTCCAGTGTCAGCGAGGTTGCAGACATGGCTGGTCTCTCTGCCCCTGAGCTCTGCATCCTCTTGTCTTGGGCTCATTCTCTGTCAGGACCTGCCAGGTGGTGGCAATGATGGCATCAGTGTCTCGCAGAGGTTTCAGCAAGAGTTCCAGGGAAGACTCTCATTGGCCCGTTGGAGGTCATGTGCCCAATTCCAAAAGCAGTGATTGGTGGCCAAGGGAATGTAGCGTTCTCATTGGAGCAGGGGCTGGGCTCAGCCCTACGTAGGATGAGGAGTGACTTGATAGAGAAGAGCTGGACAGGTGACTGCATGGATGCATGATGAGGGGGGCCTGCTCAGAATCAGCAACACCAGGAGGTGTCCTTGGAGTTCAGGAAGGCTTATCAAGGTCTCGGGCTACCAAAATATTAGTCTACCTCCTCTGGATAAAATGTCAGTTTTCTGCAGTTACGGGGGTGGTGCAGATCTGCATAAGGGCTTTTGTGTGCAGATTTCTTTCTGGGATCACATACCAGGAAGGAAGAAGGGACTGGACATCACTGAGTGCCTGCCCTGTGTCACTCCTTGGGCTAAGCCCTGCATGCTACATGGTGGCTGGAGGGGGTGTGAATTTCAGAAGGGAACTCTGGGTAAGTGAGGACGAATAGAAGAATGGGTGGGGTACAGACTCTGGAACTGGTACCTGCATCCAAATCCTGGTTCTGTGACTTCCTGACTGTGTGACTTAACCTCTCTGTGCCTCAATTTTTTTCATCCATAAAATGGGAATAATAATACCTACTACATCACCACCGTCTGGGTTATGGAAG
The DNA here is from genome assembly GCA_004024945.1 of Uropsilus gracilis. NCBI lineage: Eukaryota > Metazoa > Chordata > Mammalia > Eulipotyphla > Talpidae > Uropsilus > Uropsilus gracilis. The sequence goes on from PVHY01009654.1 coordinate 24,638, forward strand.
TGAATGTGCATTCAATATCTAGAACAGTGTTACTCACTGTTTTAGACTGTTTGGGCTGCTAGGAGAAAACTTTCAGAGACTGTTAGGAACAACAAAATTTCATTCCTTGTGTTTCCGGAGTCTGAGGAATCTAAGATAAGGCACCAGCAGATTTGGTGTGTGGGGAGAGTTCCTGCTTCCTAACTGCATCTCTTCTGACTGTGTAGAAACAAGGGCCCCCTGAGACTTTTTTTTTGAAAGCACATGTACCTCCCGTGGGGGCTCCACCCTGTACCTTCCCAGCCCCACTTCCAAATACTACCACCTTGGGTACAATGTGTGAGTGTGTGTGTGTGTGTGTGTGTAGTTGTAAGTCAAGGCATAGCAGTAGTGTTTATCAGGCATCAGATTTGGATGAGGAATGACTTTCTGGAATCTGGAAATCAGTGTCCAGAGGCTGCTTTCTCATCGGCAGCCATGCTCACTTCCGGGGACCTTCAGATCAGCCTGTTTCACACACCCATCCTTAGAAGAGCATTTCATGTAAGCTAAAGCTTACCTTTGCATTGCCTCCCTACTGATCCTCCCCACCTCCATGCTGAAATCTTCCTGGTCAGTGAGGTCCAGGAATGGGGGGTGGACATTGCCATGGTGACCAGGTTTCATCTGCAGCATCATGGATTCGGGGGTAGGGGATGGATCTCAGTCCCTAGAACTGCCCAGTGCAGACCCTTTGGGACATGACTTCTCCCACAAAGACCCACCTGGGTATCTCTGGTCCCCCTTCCTCTGCTCATCCAAGACCTTAGAGCACTGGCAGTTGTCATGGAAACAGCTCTTGAGGCGAATCTGCCCATGTGGGCTGAGGAAAATTTCCTCAAGAAAATGGAGCGATTGCCAGACTCCCTAGCTCTCTGATGGGTGTATACCTTATGTCTAGCAACCAACAGATGGGACCCCTATTTCCTGGAGCCTCTAAAACTGCCCCTTGGGGACAGACCTGGAATTGGCAGAAGGATCCTCATTCAGGTCACCAGGTCCCTTGCTAGTCTCCTGTCTCATCATTCCAATGTAACCCCACATCTGCCGTGTGGGTTGGGGATGGGATCATTGGACAAAGCTCAGTACCCCTCTGTTTAAAACCACCCATGGCTCCGTACGGCCCACAGCATCAAGCTGATGCCTTACAGGGGGTCTCACAGTCTGAATCTATTTTCTCAGCCATGTCTCATGTCACCACCCCCTACTCTGTCTCTCTGCCTTTTCACAGATAGTTCCCTCTCTAGGACCACCTTCTTTTCTGAGTTGCTCCATTTAGCAAAAGTTTTGCACCCTCTGAAGCTCTGCAAAATGATACCTCCTTCAAGAAGCTTACCCTGATTACCTCACCTACCTTCCCTTTACTTTGTACAGAGCCAGCGTCACAAACTCAGCAACAACAGGGCCAGGTGGGAGATAAAAATGACTAACTTAGAGACAATCTTTACATCCAGAAAGAGATACACTCTCTCCTGTTAAAGCTGAAAAGTGAGAGTTACTGGGTTCAGCTTTCTCTTACCAGATTGCTTTCCTTCTACAACAGAAGGCCTCCAGGGAAAACTCTGGTGAACTGAAGCTAACTCACTGCTCCAGGATCAAGGGACCAATAGGGAGGGGTGGAGACTGTGGAAAACTCTACCCTGTCTATAAAGTAATGCTGGAAGTCTGGACCTTCAGTAACATCTCAGAGCACCGATCCTGCCATGATCTGTTCTTCATTCCCCTGGGGAATGTTCCAGACTGGAAATGGGGCCTTGAAACTCCTAGCATTTAGTCAGGTACCCATGAATGACTTTTCAAATAGATGCTTGAAGGCATTGACCCAGGCCATTTCCTGACCTGCTGAGATTGCTCCTGCCCCAGGACCTTTGCACATGTGGTCTCCACTGCCTGGATACTCTCCCATCAGAGATAGTCCATCTCCTTTTTCTCTTTTCAGGGCTCTACTCCGACGTCATCATCTCAGAGAGACCCTCTCTGAACACTCGGCCTAAAATAGTATATACTCTGATCCTCTTTATGCTTTATTCTTGGCACATATCACCACCTGCTGTTCTATTCATTTCCTTTCTCCAGTATTTGCATAGTGCTTCCCACAAAGCCAGCAGGCTTTAAAATATCACCCAATGTAAACTCATTTCATCTTTGTAACAAACCCTTGAAGAAGAAGCTGGAATCTCTCCTTTTCTGCACATGAGGAGATCGAGGCTCAGAGAGGTGTGCTGAGTTGCCCAGAGTCACAGGGCTGGAAGTGGAAGAGCAAAGATGCACACCCAGCAGGCTGTCTGTGCTCTTGATCCTGGACGAGTTTGTATTCGTGATCCGCTCTGCTCCCGTTGAGGATGCTAGCCTCTTGAGGGGTGCAATGGGTCCATCTTGTTCCCCTCAGTCACCCCAGCTCTGGCCCTGGCACAAAATAGGTGTTTCATGAATATTTCTTGGAAGGCAGGAGGCAGGAAAACAGAAGGGTGTAGAGAACTGGCGGGAAGAAGGCTTGGCCGCCGAGCTTTCCTTTCCAACGTAGAGGCCTTCATGTAGGAAGTTCCTCAGACTCCCTGAGGGTTTGAGTCAGCGTGTCTGGGAGGGACACTGCCCCACCCTCACCCACCCTCCAAAGGGGCCTCTGTTCGCTGACCTCTCCCAGGCTCAGGTGCCAAACCACACTTCTGGAGCCCGCAGCTATGGTGACCACATTTCCTCTGCTGACGGGGCCATGGAGGAGACCGGTCCAGGCAGGAGGCAGGAAGTCTCTGGAACTAGGTGGCCTGAAGTGAACAGGGCCAGCGAGGGGCCGAGGCGGGGCTGCCCTCGCCACATAAGCTGGGTTGCTCGGATGTGAGGAGGGGACTTAGCCAGAGGCCGGGCGCTGATGACACGGAGTCCCATCATCTGGCATTCCTGACTGGATGTTCCAGAGAAGGCGTGTGTCCTGCTGAGTTTCCCCTCACAGCAGGCCTCCGGAGGGAGCATCCGGGACACGTGACTCAGTTTCCCGACTGTGAGCTAATCCTCCCTTTCCTGTCCTACTAATGAGTTGTGGTGCGTGGGACAGGCATGGATGGGGCTCACGCTTTGCCCGCTTGAATTCTCATGGTGCCTGGTGATAGGTGCTACAGATGAGGAACCTGAGGTCCAGAGAGGTGGAGTAACCTGTGCAAGGTCACACAGCTTGCAAGTGCTGGCACTGGGATAAAGACCTAGTTCTAACAGCGAGGTAACAGCATTCTAGGGAAAACAAGAACGCCGGGGCTCATAGAAAACTCAGCCTCTGAGTTTACTCGTTTCTCCCCTGGAGGGTAACTTTGGGAAAGGTCCCCAAACCTGTGCAATCTCTTTTCTCATCTGTTTGAGAAGGGGAAATTGTCAGCCTCTGACACCCTCCAAGGTCTGGCTGTTTGGCTACGTAGGTCGTTTCCTTCTTCTTCATAGCACATTGGGTGATCTGTGTCCTGGGGATGGGCATGGGGCCTTGGAGATATAGGGGGAGGGCTTGAGACCACGTAGCTGGGGCATCTCCTGTGGCACCGTGCCCCTCTGCAGACAGAGGTGGGACAATAGCTTGGTTTCCACCCGGAGACTTTAGTGAAGTCAAGGATGCTTGACGGAGCCCTTTGCAGAGGATGCAGGGGTGTCGAAAAGACACGGGGCTTGAGCTGAGGGTGGAGAGGGCCAGTAGCTGGACCTCCTCACCCAGCCAGGGTGGTGTTGGTCCTGAAGGGGGCCCTGCAAGTCACCACTAGGTGCAGCCAACTTCCATCCAGACACCATTCACCCTGGTCCTCGATGATGGCTCTGACGGGCTCCTGAAACAGCCCTTTACTCTGGTTCATAATGTGCAAATAGGGTGATACTTGACTTCCTCCCTACTGTGGGCAGGGGTGCTGCTGTTGCCATAGATCCGTGTAACCTGCTTTTCCTGTGCAGATCTATGGAGCGCCAGATATGGTCTACACCATTGTTTCACGACATGCTTGCGATAACCCTCAGGAGGAAGCTGATAACAGCTCCATTTTGCAGATGAGCACATCGAGGCTCAGAGAGCTCATTTATGCACAGTCACTGAAGTAGGACGCCCTTTTGAAGCTGATGTGGCTGACCACAGGTGTGGGCTCTCAGCCCCCCCCCATGCAGCTTGCAGTGGGGTATGAGCTTGAGGCAATTCGTCACAATAGCACATAGACGTGCTCCCAGGGTGGGGGGGGGCTCTGAATCGCTGGCCTGGAGACCTTGGAACAACAAGGGGTCCCAAGGAATCACTATTACCAGACCCCCCCGATTTCCTAAAAAATGGTCATATTAGTCCTATTTCTTAGGTGACTCAAGTGTGGCTCAGGGAGGTAAGGTGACTTGCCCGGGGTCACGCAGCACTAACTGAGTGATGCTGTCTTTTCAGCGACTCCCAGCGCAAGGCTGTGACTACACAGACACTGGTCTGTCCATCTATGACACTCTTTAAACATGGGCCTTTGAGACTGTCAGCTCCAACTTCCTCGCTTTACACTAGTTCTTGCTATGTTGCCCAGAGTACCATGGACTCAAGTGATCTCCAGCCTCAGCCTCCCAAGTAGCTGGGATTACAGGTGCCCGCCACGGTGCCTGGCTGCTTTTTCGAGACCAGGTCTCCCTATGTTGCCTGGGGTAGTCTTGAACCCGTGAACTCAAGCGATCCCAAACCTCTTGCCTCCAAACTTGGACAACAGGTGTGCACCACCACGCCCGGCAGAGCACTCATTCTTAACTGGGTTCTGGCCTCACCTCACTGCTTGCTTGACCTTGGGTGAGACTTCACCTCCCTGGACCAAGCATCTCAGCTCCAAAGTGGACTCCATAGTGGCCGGCCAGCACCCAATAGGGATGTGAGAGGTAACATTCAGAGAGTGCCCTGGTCTAAGCGCCAAGGCACTTTGGCAGGGGGGCCCATTGGGCTCCGAACTCCCGTGGATTCTTCTCTGAGTTTCTGGGGCCTGGGAGGCCCCCATCCAACCCATGGGGCAGCTGGGGAGGGAGCCACATCCAGTTAAGGGCAGAAACCATCTGAGAGCAGAAGCCAGCCTGGTTCCCACTTCCCGCCTCTCCCTCCTCACCGTGGATGGGCATCTCAGGGTGCCAGGGACATGTGGTCCTTTGGGGGGCTGTGTAGCCCAGATTTTGGGAGCAGGGCCTGGGGTGATGACTTGCCAGGGGCGCCCCTCCTTGTGAGGCGCCAAGCCCACGCGGTGAGTGGGACGCCTGCCTCGGTCTCGCTCCTGATGGGGGAGGGCACAGCCACAGACCACATCCTGAGCAGCCCTTGTGAGCCCTGGCCACTGCCACCCCCACACTGTGTACACAGCTCGGGATTATTGGCAGCAGTGGACTCAAGGCTTTGAGGGATTAAGCAAATGGACTGCCTAGTCAACCCAGTGGGATAGAAGCTGTGGGGAAACTGTTTACAGCCCACCCCTAGGGGCCGGGCAGTGTTTATGGGGAGCGGCCCAGCGCTGCAGGCTGGGCAGCTGGGACTCCCTTGTGTGTGCATCTGGCCACTGTTTGGGGTCAGGGTGGCTGTTGGCCTGGAAGGAGAGCTGCCCATGTACACGCACACGGGGCCTTGGGCGGCAGGGAATGGCTGCTGGGTCTCCAATCAGCCAGTGGGGCCAGGTTGTCAGGGAAGCGCCCCTGCCCTCCCCGGGCCTGGGAGCCTGCATCTGGACAGCACTTCTGCTGGACATGTCCAGCCCTGGGTCAGCGTTAGGGGGGGCAGAGCCAGGCCCTCTGGGGTTAGGGACTTTGATAAGGGATTTGTGTTCCTTAGGAGAGAGAGATGCTGCTGAGGGCTTTTAAGTAGGGAGTGCTATGACGTCATTTGCAATTTGAAAGACTTTTTTTTTTTTTTTTTTTGAGACTTGGTCTTGCTGTGTTGCCTGGGGTAGTTCCCGTCTGGGATCAGATCTGAGGAGTCCAGATCCAGGATTGGATTTGGGATCCCGTGGATTCAGGCGATTCCTCAGCCTCAGCCTCCCAGGTAGCTAGGATTACAGGCACACACCACCACGCCCAGCTATTTTTTTGAGACTAGATCTCGCTATGTTGTCCAGGGCGGGTCTTGAATCCACAGACTCAAGTGATTCCTAATCTTGGCCTCCCTTCCTAGGCTGGGATTAAAGGTGCATGCCACTGTGCCCGGCCCTGAAAGACTCTTATTGATGAAGCAGTGTGTGATCACGTTCTGTGGGCATCGGTGCCCAGTCTTACAAACCTGGACATTGTGTTTACATCCTCACCCCACATGCAGGGAGGATCCTTCCCTATTCACCCCACCCCACCTCCATTGTGTTTTCATCCTCTGTTTGCATTTGTTTTGCTTCTTTATCTCCCTCCAGGAGGTAAGTCACCTGGCTGGAGTTTCTCTGTCTGATTTCCTTCACTGAGCATCAAGCCCTTGAGGTCTGCTGTTTAGTTGCAACGGACGTCATCTCGTTCATATTTGAGCCAATCTCCCGCAAATTCTTTCGTTCTTAGCCAAAGGGGCAGAAAGCCTGAGTGAAGAAATTTCAAATTTGAGTGAATCTACCATAACTGGGGGCGAAAAGATCTCTCTGGCTACATTTAATGGAAAACAAAATCGCAGGGGGAAGGGGTTCAGTCCCGTCCCAGTCGCCCGCGTGGGCAGGGTGACCAAGCCCTGGTGGGCCATTCGGGCGGAAAAAAGAGGAGACTGGACAGACATGGGGATGAGGGTGTAGAGAGTCTGGTTTCCCGAGCAGGGTCTCAGCCTGAAGGGGACGGCCCCTCGGGGAGCACTGGGGGGGGGCTCAGGCGAGTGGGCTGTGGAAAGCAGGGGCCAGTGGCCTGGATGGTGTGGCGATGCAGGAGCTAGGCTGCAGGGGACCTTCTCTGAGGTCCCAGGCTGAGGGCCTGCAGGGGGGCACAGCCACCGTCCCCTAGGGACCCAGGGAGCTTAGCTACAGCAGACCCCCAGGGGGTCAGAGAAGCTGTTGGGAGACACACTCCTGACCTGACTCTCCTGCCCTGCCGCCCCTGCTGGCTTCGTGGAGGGCTGAGGGTCAGTGGGCTGTTGCGGCCGTCTCTGCTGGTCAGCCTGTCGCCCGTTGGCCAGAGCGGGGGGGCGTGGATTTGGGGACAGAGCACGCTGGGGAGGAAGGAATACTGTTGCCACGTGTGTTGTTTCAAGGGAAGGGGCCCAGGCAGGGGAGCTGGGAGGGAGGAGATTGGGGGTATCCTGCTTCCGTGCCTCAGCCGTGACGGAGGTTTCCTGGGGCCGCGGGTCTCTGCGTGAGCAGCCTGGCCAGGCCCAGGGTGTAAACTCAGCTCTCGCGTTAAGTCCTGCAGGGCCTGAGCTCACACCTGCCTCCAGCCAACCCAGAGGAAGGCGGGGCAGCCGGTTGGGCAGCCAGGCTACCCGGGCTCACGCGGTGACTCGGTGAGCACCGCGTGTGGGCGTGGGACCAGGGAGGACATTCTCTCCCAGAGCTAATTCAGTCCGGGGCGGCTAGGCTGCGGCTGGAACATCTGCTGGGACTGAGGTTTCAAGGTTCCCCAGACCCCAAAGCTGGAGACCCGGGGATTATTACCCTGCGGTGTCTCCTGGAGCCAGCAGTGGGGGGTAGAGAGGCCTCGTCAGGGTGGGGTGGGGGTGGGGCTAAGGAGCTGGTGGCTGGGAGCAGCCCGGGAGCTCTTGCCACCAGCAAGATTTCAGGGCCGAGAAGGACCTGGGGGAGATGGGACGTCTGCGAGGGGGTGTGAGGCCTGGGAGCCTCCCTTGCATTTCAGCTCTGGCTGCAGCTGTGACCTTGGGCAAGTGGCAGTGAGGTTGTGGGGTCAGAGTCCTTGCTCACGTCCTGGCTGCGGGGTGAAGACCAAGTAAACCTGGTACCGACTTCATGTCTGCTGACCCCAACTGCAAGTCCGTGCGAAGGGTAGGCCGTGGGGAGGCATAGAGTGTACGAGGCACCGGGCACAGGTCTAGGCTCGGGCTGTGCCACACACAAGACACCAAGGTCCTCTCTTCTGTGTTTGGAGCTGGGGGGTCCTCACTCTCTCTGGTCTTCAGTTCCCCCAGGTAGAAAACAAGACACCTTCTGGGGTGTCTTGCAGAACCTAGCAGCCTCTTGGAGGTCCATGGAGCTGGTGGAGTGAGTCCGAGGTGCCCTAACTGAATGTCCAGGTGGCTGTGGAGCTGCAGAGGGAAGCCAGGCAAGAGGGGAGTGAAGGGCTTCCTCACTGGGCCCCACACTGGGCGCTGAGCGACCCTGCCCCAGCCTGGGGGTCTGGTCCAGGTCTGGGAGATCAGAGGTCTTCAGTGACCTTCAGAAGGTCAGCGGCTTGGGAATTCAGGTCCCGGCAAGAGCAGAGAATGCACCCCAGACAGGGATTTGGGGTATGACTTGGTTTGTTTGGAGCTTTTCTGGACCTCAGGAGGGGAGGGGAAGGGAGAGGGGCTGACGTCCCCCTCTGCCCGTCCTCGTCTGCGCCAGTGGCCCCAGGAGACCCTCCAAGCTCCCCTAATTCTCTTTCTCCACTGCCTGAGTTTCCTTTCAGCCCCATTTCCTGGTCCTTCCGCTCCCACGGAGCTGTGCTAATCTGCCCAGCGTGCACCTCGTTATCTGGCTGTGTTCTTGCAAAGCACGTGTCCCTGTTTGGCGCCTGTTGTATTTTCCTTCTGCGCTATCCGGGGAGGTGGCGCTGAGACACGCCGTGTCCTCAGGCTGCGTCTGCCCCACGCTCTGCAGCTCCCAACAGCTGCTGGCATTTGCTGCCCCCTCTCCCACCACGGGCCTTCGTGGCCTCCAGCTGCCAGCCGTCAGCAGGCAGTCCGTGCCTGCCCCTGTCCCCTGGATCCTTGACCCAGCTTGTCTTGCTCTCTCCCCCAGGGCCGCGGCTGACAGCCAGCACCTGGGGTCTCTATGGGAAAACTGCCCTAGGGGCTGGGAGAGCCTGGGAACACCCCCCCTCCACCAGCACGGGCGGGGGTGAGGGGGTGTGGGGGTGGGCAGAGAGATATAAATACTCGGTCTCCAGGAATGTGACCTCCATTGTTCCCAGAGCGCTGGCCAAAAGCCCAGGCCACCTTCCCTGGGACTGGCCTGGCACTGCACCCTGACTGGGCCCCTCCCTTTTCCCAGCCCAGCCTCCCCAACCCCTTAGCAGTTTTTTTTTTTTTTTAATATTTCCTTAATAAATCAGGACTCCCCGCTTGAAGGGTGCTCCCGGACAGTAGCAGACAATGTCATCTCCCCTCACGCGCCCAGGCGTCCCAAGGCGTGGCCTCTCGCAGGGCGGGGAGGCCCAGCGGGGTTCAGGGGGCCCCACAGTACGGCATTGTAACAAGGTGGGCCCCAGGGGGTTCCAGTTCCCTGTCCCATCCAAGGAAGGTGGAGCTGTGCAGGGAGAAGCTAGAGAGACTGGGAGAAGCGAGGAAGACCAAGAAGACATGGAGGAGGCACGTGAGCTGAGAGACGTGTTAGGAAGCAGCACTTGCTTCTCGGCCTTGCAGGGTTTGGACTTGTAGGGACAGGACAGGGACCAGGGACTTCGGGGACATGGGAGGAGGAGACACTTGAAAGAGACAGGGACGTGGGTGAGAGACCCGGGGGGAGGCTGATCATGGCAGCCTTGACCTTGATTGGTATTTAGATTTTGCTCCTTTCCTCCCAGACTTGCCCAGCCCCCTCTGCCCGGCCTGGGGGTCCCCCCACAAGGTGCCTTAGATGTGTGGCAAGCTTCAGGCCTCAGCGGTCCTGCTTTGGGCTGACCCTGTTTGGCTGGGCATTTCCCCACGAGGGGATGGGTGACCGTGGGTGCTTCGTGCGGGGACTATTTTAGCCATTCTTTCCCTTCTTTCCTGTCTATTGACTGATTGTATTAAAGTTCCTTTCCACCGAAGGTCTTACGCACTAGAGTATGTTTTGTCCTGAGGTGGCAGATGGCAGAACCCATTCAGAGCAGGCAGATTTGGGGGTCTTGGGTGCCCCTCATCCAGCATGAGAGCTGTGCCTTCACCTGCCAAATCTAAGGGGTGCCCTCTCCCCAGCTTTCTAGTTCCTGCCACAGCCCAGCAGGCCCAAAATACTGTCTTATTGTGGTTCTCATTTTTATCTCTTCGACCATCACTTTGTCAAATGTCCGAGTTTGGGGGTTTCCCGCCTATAAACTATCCGTTCGGAGCTTTTGCCCCTTTTTCTGCTGGGGTTGCCGCCTTGTTCGATTTGCAGGAAGGAATTCCTTGACTGTTCCGGATACATGTATCCGTGAGTCTGTGTGTACGTGTTTGTACGTGTGTGAACACACAGAGTATTTGTGTGTACCCAAGCTGTCACCCAGCACCTGAACAGGGACGGCCTTCCCCAAGCAGGGCTTTGTTAATTTATCTTTGAATTTTTAAATTTCCTGATTTTCACCAACATCGCTCACGTTTGTAATGTTACTGATCTCCTTAGGGCCTCCATCAGGACCCCTAGACCCCCCCTCCCTCTCCTGTGTGTCGTCCCCTCTCTTCTGGTCACTCTGACTCCTCTCTCGCTGTCACTTGTTAGTTGATGCTGGGCCCGCTGGTCTCTTTCTTTCCTGCAGCGATGTCCTTTTCCTGGTGAGGACCTGCGCTCCTGGGACGCAGCAGACCAGCTGCTCAGATCCCCAGGAGTAACTGAGGGGGGGCAGCCGGGTCGAGCTCATCAGGAACCTCTTGCCGGGTGTGGTTCTCCAGGCTCCATGGTTCTGGCACCTCCTCTGGTGGAGGAGACAGTCTCCCTTCCCCAGACCCACGTGTTCCCTGGTTCTGTGCCTCCTCGTTCGTGCGGGCTGCGTCCTCCATCCCCATGTCTGTCCCATGGTGCCGCTTCTGAGCCTTATGGTTCTGGCCTCTGGCGTTGGGAACCCAACTCCCAGCCACTGGAAGTTCCCCAGTGGGGTCAGACCTCAGCAGGCGGTTGGTCCAGCTCCTCTCCTCTCGTGGTTTGTAGTTCTGCCGTGGGGGCCACAGCCACATCTCTGAGGCTTTCCTCCCCCCACGGGAAAAGGAGAGCACCTCACTCACATGGCACACATCTCTGGACCAGGCGTTTGATTCCCCAGCCCTGAGATGTCGTAGATGGAGCTCTGTGACACGTCAGCACAATAGCTAGTCTCGTATGGTTCCAGCCATACGAGCTTGTCTCTGTGGTTCCAACCATGCTCTTGGAAGCAGGGCCTTTTAGAGGAGATGAAGGCAGTGAGGTAGTCTGGTGACAGGCACACGCAGGGCAGCCCCGGGAGTGACATCAGACCCGCACTGCCTCCCAGTTCCAAGCCTCCGCCATTACCATTTTATCATGCTCCCAGCAGCCCCGAGAAGCAGGCAGGGCAGGTCCCAGCATCATTCTCATTTTGCAGATAGTACAAAGGAGGCCCCAAGAGGAGAGGGACTTTCTCAGGTGACCCAGCAGGTCTCACCTCCTAGACAGCTCCCTCCTGGCCCCTCCTACCCCCAACCTGGAGGTGACAGGTTGATGAAAGAAAGACTCGCCTGGATGCCTATCCCTGGGGACTCGGAGCAGGTCAGCTCTGGGCTCTGGTTCGAAACGGCTGTGGGTTCGGAGTCACAGAAGAATCTTGGCCAAGACAGCTCCTCTGGCCCTGGACTCTCTGGGGCAACCGGGCCAGAGAGGAGATCAAATTGGCTATGGATTCACCTGCTTGCTAGGACTGTGATGGATGATGTCTCCTTTGCCAAACAATTCCCGCATGTGCCCCAGACCTCAGACAAATTATCCTGGAAACTGAAGAAGGTAGATTTCTCCAGAGGCTGGGAAAGTAAGAGCAGCGAGAAGGTATCCCTGGAGGGTAGAGCTAGGGACCCTGGAGCCTCAGAAAGGGGGTCCCCAAGCATGGAAAGGTGATTCCACTTTCTGGAAAGCAAAGTGGGTAAAAGCAGGGTTAGAACACCCGTGTGTGAATTTTCCATGGCATAACTTCCTGACCTGTGCTTTGTGAGTATAACCATCTGGGAGATTGCTGGGAGCCTGTGAGTTAATGCAATGGAAACAGTGTAGTATTTGGGCTACTGTGTGTGCCAACCAATGACTATTTATCACAAGGAGGAGAAACCAATATAAATTGGGCATAAGGACCAACCTAAACCAAGGTCGAACTCTTCTGACCAACAGGCTAATGGGATTACTGCCTTTGACCTGCAAATGTGAATGAGCTTCCATGTGGCCACATCAAAAAGGGAAATGTGATTAGCTGAACTTGGAATATTAACAAAGAGGAAGGAGCCCAGTTCCTCAGGGGAAGCAATGTTGTTCCTTACTCTGAATTCTCCAGGGTACTTGTCACTGGACAGGGGGCTTCCTAAAGAGCACTCTGAGAGAGACAGTGGACAGTGTCATTGACCAGGATTGACCTAACATTGTGTGCGTGATTTTTGTGGGATTGCTGCTTGTGGAAGCTTTGAAGAAAAGGCAAAGGGAAACCTGGGAAAGCAGCTTAGGGAAGTTAACGGGATATAAAGGTAAGAGCTGGGCCCAAGAGATTTTTCATTAGGGATCTTAGATGTTGGGCTCTTGAGTCAGACTTCCCAGCTGTGTGGCCTCTTTACCTCTCTGAACCTCAGTTTTCTCATCTGTGAACTACCTTTGCAGGACTGTCAGGAGCATTGTATATAGTCTTTCACAGCTGTATTTTAGAGGGAATGCTCAGATAAATGTTACCTCAGATAAATATGTATATATATATACATATACATATATAGACACATGTGTATATCCATATGTGTATGTGTAACAGTTTAATCTAAAAAGGGGAGATCCCATGTTCCCTGCCCCTCCTAATGAAGGGTGAGCTGAGCCTTGGGGAAGCTAAAAGACTAGGGAGAGAAGACTTGGAGGAGGCATGTGGAACAGAAAGACACATGAAAAAAAGCAGCAGCCATGCTTGCTTCTCGGCCTTGGCCTTTGTACCAGGAACTTGGGGGTGTGTGGAAGGAGACACTTGAACAAGACAGAGACATGGGTGAGAGACCCGGGTTATGGGGGGAGGGGGGAGGCCGACCTTTCTTTGGCTTGGATTTTGATTTTGCTCCTTTCCTTCCAGACTTACCCGGCCCCCTCTGCCCCTTTCTTGTGGGTCTCCCCAGAAAGTCCCTTAGACATGTGACATGCTTTGGGCTTCAGGGTCCTGCTTTGGGTTGACCTTGTTTGGCTTCATGTTCATCCACAAGGGGATGGGTAACTATGGGTGCTTCATTGGGAAACTATTATCCTTTCTTCTCTTCTGTGCATGAAATTCTATTGAATTTCTTTTC
>PVHY01009654.1:38037-55406 GCA_004024945.1 Uropsilus gracilis
ATCTATCTATCTATCATCTGTCTATCTGTCTATCCATCTGTCCTTACTTTCCCTGGTTCTTTAGGCTTTAAAGAATATGCATAATTTTAAAGCACTTCACAATTTATAATTGCCAAAGGATTCATGTCATTTTACATGCTTCCAGCAGCTTGAGTCCTACACCCCCTCTCCACCCCAAGACTGCCCCAAAGAGGATGAGGAGAGTGGAGAGTGGAGGACAGAAATCCTTGCCTGTGTTGCCCTTAACTCACCCTCAAACCCAGGGCCAGGGAGACAAGTAGGCAGGATGCCCTGGTCTCCCCCACCCCCTCCCACTTCCCCTGACAAAGGCTTTGAGGAGGTGTGAAGAGCATAGGCTGGTGATAGTAAGAGAAACAGCAATGCCACAGTGTTCACCCGATAGGGGGCGCAGGCCCTTCACATGTGACCTTGAACCCTCTCAGCCATCCCATGAGGTAGAACCCTACTGGGGCCATGCTACCCGACAGAGAAGCAGCAGGGTGTGGAGAGGACAGCTGATGTACTGAAGGTCATGGAGCTCATGGCAACAGGTGACCCGGATGCAGGCCGGGGGAGGCATGTGCCCACTGGGAACACTGACTCAGGAGGTCCTGGTGGCATGAGAAATGGGGGGGGGAGCGTGCCAGTGCCCCAGGGCCGGGCAGCCTGGCCTCCGTTCCCGATGCGAAGATGGAGCCTCTGACCCCAGCTGCTCCCAGCCCAGCTGGACAGCGAGGCGTGACATCATCTCTGTCCACTCGTCTCTGCAGATGCCGCGTAGTGCTGGGTCTCGAGGTCTCACCTTCACCAGAGCTCAGATGCCCAACCCACTGCCAACGAGGGGGCAGGCGTGGTGGGGAGATAGCTGGGCACGAAGTCTCTCCTCTACCTTCACACGCACCTTTAAAATTCAGCTCAGAGTTGCCTGCTCCAGAGAGCGGGGAGTACCCAGGCTGGGAGCACCCCCTCCTTGGGGCTGGCTGGGGTGCTATGGCCTCCCCGTGGCCCAGCGCTATCTCTGCCTTGTGACTGGCTGTGCTCCTGTGGTCAGGGACCCAGAGGGAGCCATTTCCCCCACCTTGGAGCCACACGGCCCAGCTTGGTGGATGTGGATACGGTCATGTCTCCCTCAAGGACACACTGGATGGCTCTTATCACATCATGGCTCACGGGCACATGCATGATGGCCAAGAGACCAGGTTCCCACCCTGGTTCCACCCTGGCTCTCTCACCCTGAGCCAGAGCCAGGGTGAGCTCATGCCTTGAGCCAGGCTGCCTTGCTGCAGCCCCTCCTGAAGTATGTAAGACCAATTGCTAGGTGTGCCTGCCACCCACCATCGTCAGGAATGAGCCACATGTCGCCTGGTGGTGGGAAGGGAAGGCAGCTGCAGTGTCCCATCTTCTCGCAAGTCCCCGTGCCACGGGGAGCCCTTGGCCACACGGGAATACCCTCAGCCTGCAGGGAGGGACAATGCCAAGCTGCAACCCTTGAGCCGAGCATCTGCCATGGAATTTTCCAAGTGGTTTTTATTTAACAAAAGCAAAAGAAACTTTCATGCAATAAAATAGAACCTCAGACCCATTAAGGACCAGTAATGGGTTTATATGGAGGAAGGTGACTTGTAAGGGAGCAAAATCCTGTCTCGCAGAGCTAAAGTGGTTGCTTTGGAGACCACATGTCAGCCTGGGGAGAACTTGGGTAGTGGGAAGTGCATGGGTTCTGGGGGTGCCAGAGTCCTGGATTCAAGGCCCATGGGTCGCCTGGGCCCACGAAACCACTAGTATACACTGACTCATTTCTGGTTATGAATGAGAATTCCCATTTTCCTGATGAGAAAACTGAGGTTCAGAGAAGATATATCACCTGCTCAAGCCACACAGCTGGGGAGTGGCTGAAGCTGGGTTTCAACCACATATGTGAGCATGCAGACACCCCTGTCCCAGTGGGATCTTCCAGAAACCAGGAAGCTGCCCAGTGAGGCCATGATAGGGGTTGCAGGGAGTCCCGGTGAAGTTGCCTGGCACATCATAAGTTCTGCATGGATGTTTCCTCAGCAGATGGCACTGACAGCAGGGCCTGTGTCTAATTCACAGCACCCACAGAGGCCCCCAGCCCCCCACCCCAGTGAGAATGAGGCTTTGTTCTCTGGGTCTCAGTCCCCACAGTTCTAAACAAGAGTGATGACACTTGTCTGGAAGAGCCCCAGGGAGACTAAACAACGGAATTACAGTTCTTGGCACACAGTGGGTGTTCTGGGCACATAGTGGGTGCTCTGACCAGTTCCTCTTCTGTCTCTGGGTGTCCATCGCAACCTAGAATGGTATTTTCAGCTCCCACCCCAGATATCCCAGGTATATTTGCATCAAGCCATCTGTGCCCTCTCCCCTGCCGCACCCTTGACCAAGCTGTCATCTGTGACTGGCTGTGGGGGACTGGGGCCTGCCTGGATGATCATTAGCAGTTGATCTGGGTTCAAGGATCCCCCACCACTTTCAACTGAGTAACCCCGTTGCTTACTTGCCCAGTCTCTCCAAGCCCTGGTTCCTCCTCTGTGAACTGGGCATAACCCCAATAGACCCTGTCTCTGAGAACCTGATCCAGCCTCTGCCTCCCTTATCTTCCCTGCAGGTGTTTCCAGCTGTGCGTGAGGACTGATCAGTCCAGGACCCACATCGCCTGATCAGACACTGCACGGTACACGGTGAGGAGCTCCTGTGGTCTCAATTTGAGTTCCAAGGGTACAGGCATAGGACCCCTGGTGAGGTGGGAGACTGAAGAACACCAGCTTGGCTGTTCCTGGGTTTGGGACACATGGCTGGTACCAAGTTCACAGCCCTATGCACCTTCATTGCTCTTGGCATCGCTGCAATATTTGTATGACTTGAAGTTTTTGATGAATGCTTACCTCCCTCATCAGACTGGGAAGGAAGAGTGGATCTAACTCCCAGCTCTGCCTCATCCCAGCTGTCTGATCTTGGGCAGATATACTTCAACTCTTTGTACCTCAGTTTCCTCATCTGTGCAATGGATGCATAGCTTATCTCCCTACCTCATTGAGTAGCTTCAGAGATGAAAGGAGTTTGCAGATGAGAAGCCTTTGCAGAGTACTCAGTGTGTTGAAGGTGTTGGAGATGCATCGGTTAAATAAAGTAACAAGGCAAGAAGGGCTTAAGTCACTGGATGGTTCAGAGCTAGTGGTCCCCCAATGGGCAACAGGGATTCCCCTCTTAAAGCCAATTCCAACCAGGGCTCCCCTAATAGCCCCTTGTCTTCCTTCACAGAGAATGGACGAGGCCGATTATAACTCCTCCTATGATGATGAGTACACCGGAGAGTTTGAAACTGTCGTGATTTTGGAGGAGCAGAGCCCACAGGATGGCAGGGTGGCCAGGATTGGCCTGGTGGTGGCCTATAGTATCATCTGCTTCCTTGGGCTCGTGGGCAATGGCTTGGTGATCGCCGTCGCCTCCTTCAAGATGAAGAGGACCGTCAACACCGTCTGGTTCCTCAACCTGGCTGTGGCGGACTTCCTTTTCAATGTCTTCCTCCCCATCCACATCATCTACACCGCCATGGACTACCACTGGGTTTTCGGGAAGGCCATGTGCAAGATCAGCAACTTCCTGATCATCCACAACATGTACACCAGCGTCTTCCTGCTCACCATCATCAGCTTCGACCGCTGCATCTCCGTGCTCCTCCCCGTCTGGTCCCAGAACCATCGCAGCATCCGGTTGGCCTACATGGCTTGCCTGGTCATCTGGGTCCTGGCATTCTTCTTGAGCTCGCCATCCCTCGTCTTCCGGGACACAGTCAACAAGCACGGGAGAACCTCCTGCTTCAACAACTTCAGCCTGTCCGCAGCTGGCTCTGCCCACTGGCCGGCTCACCCCCAGCAGGATGCTGTGGGCTTCAGCCGGCACATGGTGGTGACTATCACCCGCTTCCTCTGTGGCTTCCTGGTCCCCATCCTCGTCATCAGCGCATGCTACTTCACCATTGTCTACAAGCTGCGGCGCAACCGCCTGGCCAAGTCCAAGAAGCCCTTCAAGATCATCGTGACCATCATCATCACCTTCTTCCTCTGCTGGTGCCCCTACCACACGCTCTACCTCCTGGAGCTCCACCACTCCGCCATGCCGGGCTCCGTCTTCCGTCTGGGCCTGCCCCTAGCCCAGGCCATCGCCGTCGCCAACAGCTGCATGAACCCCATTCTGTACGTCTTCATGGGCCAGGACTTCAAGAAGTTCAAGGTGGCTTTCTTCTCCCGCCTGGTCAACGCGCTGAGTGAGGACACTGGCCACTCTTCTTTCCCCAGCCACAAGAGTTTTACCAAGGTGTCCTCGGTGAACGAGAGGTCCTCTGTGAACGAGAGAGAGACCGGCCTGCTTTGAGCGCCAAGCAGATGCCCCCGGCACGCCCCAACCTGGAT
This sequence comes from Uropsilus gracilis, assembly GCA_004024945.1. Lineage (NCBI taxonomy): Eukaryota > Metazoa > Chordata > Mammalia > Eulipotyphla > Talpidae > Uropsilus > Uropsilus gracilis. The sequence continues at coordinate 42,471 of PVHY01009654.1, forward strand.
CCCCAAAGATGTACTTTTTCAAGGTCAAGGTCAAGGTTGAAACCTCCTCAACACCCCCCATGTGCTATATTTTGCATGGGTGTGAACGGTGTCTGGGGCTGGGAGTCCAGGGCTTGGGACCCCCTCTCTTCATGTGCTGTATGGACAGTGTCAGCACGCCGGAAGCCTTGGATAGCATCCATGCTCTTTGGGAGACCTGCCTGAACCCAGGCAAGGCATCATGGGAGCATTCCCAAAGGCATTGCCATGGACTGGCACTAGACAGCGGGATTAAGCGACCTACTATGTGCTACCCAAGCACTTTACAGGTCCATTCCTGGTGAGAGCAGAGGGTAGCTGAGCAAACCCAGTGTCACCAGTTCATGCTCATCCCATACTCCTTTGTCAGTGGCAGCGAGAAATCCTGCCACTCCAGCCTGTGCAAATGCCCAGGTTTCCTGTAGGAAAATGATAATCTATGAGGCCACCATCTCCCAAGGCCTTGCCCTTGGCTTTCAGATCATCTGTGAAGACAGAGAGACAGACATTAGATCCTAGGGGTCATGTGGGTTCGTTAGAGCCAGACATGGGGGCTGCGGTTGGGACTTCATAGGAAGTGTGATGGGGACGGAATAGAGGAAGAAGGCTCTTCAGAGGGCATGGAACAGCTGCCTCTCAAACTTCCCACGTATGGTGCTTTAGGACTCAGTTTTTAGCGGGGGCGGGGGGGTCAAGGCGCACACCCCAAGTTCTGTTCTCACCTTGCACTTCTTAGCAGCACAGTCTGGGGGAGCTATGGCAGCAGCCTCCACCCCTCCCCATGATTCCTCTCTCCTTCCTGATCCACTTGGTTTTGACCAGAGATGTTCAGCCAATGCTCCAGAGCTGGGCATGGGGGTGGGGGTTGAGGGCAGAGCTGGGGCAGGGGCATGGGGTCTGGCCAGGCATCTCCTCTTTTTGTACTTTCTCAAAGCCTTGCTAGAGACCAGTCCAAATCTGGGGTCCACAGCACCCTGGGAACACTCGCAGGAAGCGTGTCCCTGAACTTGAAGCAGATTCTGGAGCCTGACTCGTAAACTGTGCAGAAGCACCTGAGCACACAATGCTTCTTGTCCTCACCTAGGATGACACCTTCCAGCACTTCAGTGTCATTGTCCTGCTTGCAAAGGACAAAGCTCAGGCTGGGGGAGGGAAGCAACTCATCCAGCCTCACACAGTGGCCAGAGGCAGAACCCAGCTTGGTCTGCCCCAGAAACTCTGTTCTTTTATGGAGAATGCATCTATTGAGAATATTCTAGACACCAGCACTAGCCTATGTTATTTCACACATCCTATGTTAAGCACTTTACCCATGTTATCCCATTTATTCCAACGAGCCTAAGTTAGGTACAGTTATTACTTTCCCTTTACACATGAGATCTCTGAAGCGCAGAGAGGTTAAGTAACTTTCCTGAGGGTGCTCAGCTGGTCCCTGCCAGAGCTTGGATTTGAACTTACCTCAGTTTGACTCAAGTAAGGCAGCCTTGGGATTGTGAGCATAAATACTGACTCCTCCATGGGTCACTGCAAACATCTTAGCAGCCTTTGAACCAGCTTAGCAAATAGTTTTCCAAGATGGTCCAACATGGCAAAGACAATGCACTTGACCTTCAGCTTCCCTGACACCCATCAGCATGCTCCTAGCAAGGGCCCCACCTCCTGCTCCCCCTGAGATCTCCAGGAAGCCTCAAGGGGAGAGTCCTGGCAGGAGCCAGCCTCTGTGGCCTTGGGGATCTCTGGCTCCCGAACGCCCACCTTCTGTTCTCTTGCAAATCTCTTAGTTGTGAAGCCAAGTTCCCAGCAAGCTGCTCTGAACAGATGTAGCCGCTGCTCAGTGTCCGGCAAGTTCCCGGAGGCCTTGTGCCGTTTGGGATCACACTTCATTAAGAGACAAATTGATCCTTTCCTCCTTGGGTCTTGATGCTGATGACGAGGCAGCCCTGAGTTGACCTGGGGCTGGGGTCTCCATTCGCCTCCAGCAGTCTCAACCCAGACAGTTTGAGAGCAAAAGGGGAGCTCTTAGTATGCCCAGTACCCCCACCCCACCCCACCCCAGCAGCGCAGAGGAACAGCTGAGACCCGAGGCAACGTGGGCTGGGCTCCAGGTCACAGAGGCGACTCCGACGACGCGGACCCCTCAGGACTGGGACTCTGGCCCTGGGACCATGTGGTCCCTTGGGCCCCGTTTCTTGCTCCCCCCGGCTGCACGAAGGCCAGGCCAGAGGAAGCGGGAGTTCATCTCGTTGTTGGAAAAACTGATGAACAGGAGCAAAATTCAAACCGGCTGTTTTCCTCTTTCTGGCCAGGCCTCCCTTTTCCTGGCTGCCCACCAGTCGACTGGTTTCCCATTGAATGTCCAAAGACAGCCAGGACCGCCCCTTTGTTCTGCTGCTCACAGCTTCCTCGGGGCGCCTGCAGGGGGCGCTCACACAGCGCGCCCATTGGCTGCGGGTCCAGGGGTGGGAAAGCCGGCAGAGGCACAAGAGAGTGTGTGGGGACAGGGCAGGAAGGAGCGCGTGGTGTCGCCAGGACATGGTGGTGAGGAAGGAAAGTCCCCTTTGCTGAGTATCTGCCCTCACCAGGCACGAAACCTCGCAGAGCGCGGGGGCTTGTGAGGACCGACCGCGTGGGTGAAGCAGGCAGGACCTGCCCCCAGGCTCAGGGCCACGCAAATGACAGTACTGGCCTTTGAACTAGTCTTCCTGCCCGAGGTGCTGACGACACACCTCCATCCACACACCCAGACATCCTCCTTTGCCACCCGCCACCCGCCGGCTTGGTTCCCTGAACAGGCTTCCCGTGCACCCCACCCCCACCCCCTCATCTGCCTGGCCACCCACCCATTTATGCCCACCCATCATCCCGGGCATCAGGATTGACGGCCTGCTCTTGGCCATGCCAGCGACCAGCACGTCCAGTCTCTGTCCTGGCGAGCTCGTGCTCTGGCTCCTGGCAGAGGCGGCCACTGAGGTTTCCCAAATGGAAAAGGGCATAGTAGGTGCTGTGCCATGTTCTAGAGAGCTGACCCTGCCCAGGGGCCAAGGGAGCCTCCTTGAGAAGGTGCTTGAGATGGGCAGGCTGGGAGGCCTGGGCGGAGAGGCGTGGTGTTGGGGCGCAGGGCACGCTGAAAGGGCCTGGAGGCAGCAGGAGGGTGGGCAGAGGAGCCAGGACCCAACCTGGTGGAGAAAAGGGGGGGAAAGTGGGGAAGCGGCCTGCAGACCTGCTTGTATGTGGCCGCCACCCGGTGGCTCTGAGGGTGGAGCGCAAGGGTAGGCGGGGCTGTGTGGCTGTCACCAGAGGAGCACAGTAGCCCTTAGGGGCAAAGGTGGAACCCACACGTTACTCTCGGGCTCCCCAAGCTGCTCAGGGGAGCGGTTAGCGAGAAACCAAGCCAGGACCCATCTCAGCCGTGCAGAGGCCTCGGCGTGTGGCTTTATTGACGGAAATTAATTGTAAATATTATTCAAATTTACCTCCCAGTGCACAATTATATTTCTCAGGGGAGCCCTCTGAGTACATAATAAAGCCCTATAAATAATACATATATTAACCTAAGAGGAACGGAGGCATACTAATGCAGCGATTGCCGTCACAGATGTGGGGAGTTTATGCAAATGAGGCTCCCAGTGATTGGACGTGGCCTTCACTTGGGAAGTCTCCCCGACTTCCTTCCTGGGGGGGGGGGTCTCGCGAGGTTTCGGCTCCAGCCCTGCATTGTCCCTCTGAGTCCTTGCAGGTGGGGCAGTAGCAGGGTCCTTACCGCCTCCACGTGTAGAGGAGGAAGCTGAGGCCCAGAGAGGTGTGCGGTGCTTTCCCCAGGGTCACACAGCCTGTGGCAGAGCTACGATGTGAGCTGCAGTCTGACTCTAAAGTCACATGCACACATGCATTGTCCTCTGAAGAGGTCCTCTCTGCAGAGAGAAGGCCCAGGCGTGTTCCCTCCCAAGTCTATTTTCAAGAATTGGGATGGGGAAATCTGAGTGTTGGCTTTTGCCTTTGGGACAAATGGTGTCTGGGTGGACTTCCTCACCATCCTGTAGCTCTTAAGATATTTGACTCCGGGAGAGACTCAATTTCATCAAGTTCATTTCTTCCCATGTCCCCATTTTAGAGATGGTAAAACTGAGGCATCTTTGCACATAAGATTAGGAGCGCCTCGCTCCCTGCTGTGAGATGAGGTATGTGTGAACACGGCTCGTGTGTCACTTAAAGCACCAGCAGTTTAGAGACCTGGACATTCAACCAAGCTGTCCTCTTTGCCTTTTAATCTGCTGGCAAAGGCTTTGGTGCTGATCCACCCTGGAGAACCTCTGCTCAGGATCTGGGGGTCACCGGGAAGTTTCCTGCAGAAACCTGGCTGAAGGAAAGCCAGGAGATTTTGGAAAAAATCCGGTACAGCGCAGAGACACCCTGAACTTAGGCCAAATCTTGACCCTTCAAAGTTGTCCTGGATAAGGGTGGGGGATGCGCTCTCTCTTGATCTAGTGGTGCTTCTGTGGCTGCCTTTATATGCAAAAACCCATTTATCTGTATGTACAAAATGAATACATTTACTGTATTAAATCATGTCTCAATAAAAGTTTTTTTAAAAAGTAAAATAATTCATGGTATCTGTGGAGATAAATCCACACAGCCACTGGTGTCCTGCACAGAACCAGACCTGGGAGCTTCTCTTTGACTCAAAAGAGCATCTCTGTGAAAGGTGATCCCTGCAGTTTTCCATCCCAAGAGGCAACATCTTGGAGTCTGAGCCCCCTCACCCCAAAAATGGACTCAGCAGGTCTCTGACTGTGTTCCCAGGAGCCAGACTCCTGGGCTCTGGGCTCAGATCCACATTCAACGAACTGGGTTGTGACAAGGGTTGTAGCTCAGTCACCTTGAGCAAGGGACTCACCATCTCCATGGGCTTTGTTTGCTAATCTGTAAAGTGGGTATAATAAGAGTTTGTAGCTCCTGAGACTGCTGGGAAGGTTAAATGAGATGTCACGCACAGCACGTATACCAGATGTGGGGCTGACATGCACACACCCTCATCCGATACGCATCTGGTCATCAGACTCACTGGTCACCCCACTTCCATTTTGCCCCCTTCCCCCACAATTCACCAATTCGCTCTTCCGGAAGCACCCAGAGTGAGCACCCATCACAGAGCTCATGTATCCGGTACCCTGCTCATGACCTAGAAGAACCTCTGGGGTGAGAATTGCCTGCTCCATCTTCTCTAGCTCCTTTCTGCCTCTCAAAGTAAAGCGGAACAACAAACAGAATGAAAGCACACATGTCTGTCCCCCCTCACTCGGGCCTCTGCCCTTGCTCTCCTGTCGTCTCTGCCCCAGACGCCTGCCTGGCCCCTCCTCCCGCAGGACTATGCTCAATGCTGCGTCCTTCTTGACCCGACCCCATAGAGCGTTGTCCCCAGCCCTGTCTCTCAGATCCCTTGTTTCGGTCTCATTACACTACTTCCTGCCATCTGGAATTCTTTTCTTTGTTTATGTGTTTAGCTATCTTCAGTCTGTCCCCTCCTGGGTAGTGAACGCCCAGGGTCTTGCTCTGCCCACGCTCACCTCTGCAGCCCCTGCACCCAGGGTAGCACTCAGCTTGGGAACAGTATTCTTGATGAACAAACAAGGAGATAACCTTAAGTGCACATTCTATCATCATCATCATCATCATCATCATCATCATTACCATCATCATCACCATCATCATCACCATCATCATCCTCACCATCCTCTTCATCCTCCTCATTCTTGTCCTGTGTGAACACAATTGCTACAACACACCTCTTCCAAAGCATGCTCATTTTTTTTCTATCTTGGTGACACTTGCAGGGGTGGTGGGCACAGTTAGATCCAGTTCCCAGATACGGAAACTGAGGCCCAGGTCACTTACTTCAGGCAAAGTGGGGGTAGACAAGGCTCTCCCCCTTGTACTATCAGGAAGAGCCCACAGAAGGTTTCCATTAAGTCCTCCCTCTCTTGGTCTCTTCCTTTCCCCTTTGTCTGATTAATTGCAGCCTGAAAATAAAGGAACCAGATGCCTCCCCCACCCCTCCCACTCCTATTGTTTTGTGGTTCTTTCCAGACCAGGACTTTATTAAGGATTTGGCCCATACAAGCGTGACCACAAACTTCCTGTGTTTATCCTCCCCTTTGGAAACCATGGATGGAGCAATCAGTGGATGCCAGGTCTGTGCTGGTCACCAGGCGACACCTGATTACTGAGCTCCTCTGGCTCCCAGATGCCCAGGGAGTCTCTGTGCTAATTTTCCCCTGCAGATGTTTGGCTCTGTCCAGGTCCAGGGCTCTGCTGGGAAGGACTGACTCATGATGGGGTTCCAGGCATGGGGACCAGCAGTCAGAGCATCATCTCATTTCATTCTCATGGGGATCCTGAAGGGTCAAACCCCTTAACCCTAGAGATGAAGAAGTTGAAAGGGACCACATAAGTTCCCATAGAGTCAGTCACTGATTTTTTATTGAGCACCTACATGTCCGGCACAGTTAGTGATCACCGTCCTTGTTATGAACCAATCCTGCAACATTAGTATGTAGGTGAATGAGGATTTCCCTCCCTGTCTACAGAACTTTGTGCTTTAAACTGTTTTGCTGGATCTGCTGCTTCCTGAGTTAGATAAACTAGGTTTAGAGGAGTAAGCACAGAATGGAGAGAAAGGCTTTCTGCTATAAAGCCTTGACCCTCTTGGGGGTGAGAGAGGAAAAAACACATCCTGGCTGCGACTAGCTAAATGGAGATTGATTCTGAGAGTCGGGATGCAGCTGTCTGTAATTCTCCCCTAACCTGGCTCCTGAGAGGGACCTGATGCCACAGCTCTTCCCGCCTCGGCGAGAGCAGCAGGGAGGTGGTGCTGCCTCACCCAGACGAGTGGCGAGTGGAGTGCTGACCATGGCCTCACAGGTGCCAGAACAGGTAGAAGTGGCAAGAATTTGAGGGTGAAATGGGATTTCACGCTCCCCTTCCACAGTCACCTTAGGGACATCGGTCTTCATCTGGCTGGAATCTGAAATGTCTCTCCTGTCTGATCCTTGGATTTCTGAGGTCTGTCACCCCTGGTCAAACTCCCTGTAGCCTTTGACCGTGGCTGGCTGAGCCATGGAGACTGCTTGTCCCATCTGAAAATGGCAGAGCTAACAGGGCCCTTGGGGTTCCCAGGACCCCTGATGCAAGACTATCCCCCAAATCCATCAGAGGCGAGCCTGGGCAGGAACCCAAGTCCCTGGCTGACCACCCCTGCTCCGCTCTTCGCCGTGGCCAGCCATCCCTTTCAAAGCCTCGGTCTTGCTCGCACTTTGGCTCAGACACATCCGTTCACATAAATCCAAGAAGCAAAGAAGCAGAAGATCAGTGTGTCTTAAAGACCTGGGATAATAAACAGCAGGAGATGGTCCGTGCCAGTTAACATTCATCTTTGGACTCACAGCTTGAAATGGACAAAAGGCAGGAGAAGAGAAGTTGGATGTGATGGAGCAGGAGGTTTTGGGCTGCAAGTAACAAAGTGCTTTCCTTGCCGGGCATGGTGACTCGTGCCTGTAAGCTCCAGCCTAAGAAGCGGCTGGGGTTATGGATCGCGGTTCGAGTCCTGCTTGGGGAAACACAGCGAGACTTAGTCCTAAAAAGTAGCTGGGCGTGGTGGTGCACGCCTGTAATTCCAGCTACCTGGGAAGCTGAGGCTGGGGATCACTTGAGTCCGTGGTACCCCGGGCAACGGGAGCCTGTGGTTCCACGGGCAAATAGCGAGACCTAGTCTCAAAAAAAAAAAAAAAAAAAAACCCAAAACATACACACACAAAACAAATAAACAAAAAACCAAAGTGCTTTCCTTGGCTGAGCCCCTGCAGACTGGGGACACAGTAACTCAACAGGGCATCAAATCCCTGAGTGTTCAGGGATCTGTGCTCAGATATTTATAGCAGCACTATTTAGAATAGCCAAAATATGGAAACAACCTGAATGCCCCAAAACTGATGAATGGTTGAAAAAAATGTGGTATATTTACACAATGGAATATTATGCTGCAATCAAAACCGACAAATATGAGGCATTTGTGATAACATGGATAGACCCAGAAGGATCATACTAGCAGAAATAAGTCAGAAAGAAAGATAGAATAGAAACCATATGGCCTCACCTATAGATGGGATATAGGAATAACAAACAAAAGGCCGAGAGAAAGTCTAAACAAGCTAACAGAACTGGGGCAGGTAGCTAGGAAGGGGTCAGGGGAGGGAGAAATCAGGGAAGGGAGGAGCACAAGAAGATCAAGATGAAGATTCATGGGTGATAAGGTGGAGGGAGAACCCTGGGGAATGTAATGATGTAATATATTTCTATATACATATATACACATCAATATGTAAACAACAAAATAAGTAATAAAATAAACAAATAATTAATTAAACCTTATTCTCACACAGGCAGATCTGACTCAGTAGAGCTTTCTGCCCACAGCCCAGTTTCTGGGTTCCTACACCTGAAATCAGGTGGGAAAACAAACAAAACAGGGTGCTTAACCAAACACAAACAGGAGCAGCTGGCCCTTTAAAGCCAGCCACACACCAGGTTCTTCCCAGCCCACGCATGCAGTAGCAAGACCACATAAACCTTAACAGGAAGGCAGAAACAAATTTACTAATAAAAGACAAATCAGATGAGTCACCGGTACAAGGGAACCCCTTTAGTAATCTCACTACATAGTCCAGTCTCTAGTCCAAAGTGCACATGGCTTCAGCAGCCATGTGCATCCACAAAATGGCGACTGCCCCACCTTGAGCCAGATGAAGGAGCTAAGATGGCACTGCTGCTCCTTCTTCAAAGACACAGCTCCACTCACTCCAAGCCAGAAGAAACCAAGATGGCGTCATGGATCCTTCTCTGAAAGCAGGAGATTCAAATCCAATGAGGAAGACCAGGCTGGCATCCTCAATTCTTCTCCAAAAGGCACTGCTCCGGCATTCTTTCAGCTCCAACTCCAAAGTGGCCCGGCATCAGCAAAACTCACTCGATACAGCAACACAGCAAACACTTCAGATGTCTCACGTTGAAAACAGCAACACAGAAAACTTCTCAGCTCTCCAGAAGACTCCCAAGATTCACAGTTTCAAAGTTAAAAAAAACTTCCAAGTACCACGTGTCCAAGACAGCTCACACAGGTCACAAGTTTCTCCAACATGCTTCCCCGGGCTCCTCACCAGCCCGGGCTGGAGATGGAAGCCCACAGCTTGGCTTCCTTCCCTCCCTGCTGTCTCACATGGCAGCGGCAGCTCTGAGGCCTCCAACCTCCCTGCTACTCCTCTCTGCTCCTTACTTCTCCATTCTCCTCTCTGTCCTCTTCTGTCCTCTACTGTTCTCAGTTCTCTTCTCTACTGTCCTGTCCCTTTCTTCTCTGTTCTCTCCTGATCCATGTCTTTTATTCTCTGTCCCCTCCCTGAACCTTTAATCCTCTTTTCTCACAGGAAGGCTTAACTTCCCTTCTTCATATCTCCACCCACCAATGCTAACAATAGCTATTTTAAAGCATCAACACCAGTACTGGGGGTCATAGCCCCTTAACACACCCACCCCTCGGGGTAGAGGAGAGGAGAGGCTGGTCAGCTCAGGAAAAGACTGGTGGGGCGATGGGTAGTGATCAGAGAGACACACAAATGTGGTCAGGCTGCAGGAAACTTATCCTGTCTGAGCCTCAGTTTCCTCATCTGCAAGATTGGGAGTGAAATGCCTTGTAGAGTTGTATGCAGATTCCAGAAAATAAGACACGTGAAGTGCTTTTCACAGCATCTGGCAAATATGATGTGCTATCATGTGAGCTGAAATAAGCCAGGAAGAAAGAGAAATGCAGGATGGTCTCATATGCGAGATGCAGGGAAAGCAAACAAAAGAACAAGAGAAAGGTAAAATAACAAACTGTCAATAGAACTAAAGCAAACAGCAAGGGAGGGGAAAGGAAGAAGGGGGAAATCGGGGGAGAGATGGGCCCAAGAAATCAGGGTGACGGGTGGGGGGAGAACCTTGGGATATACAATGATGTAAAAAAAAATATATGTGTGTCATCAGTAAAAAAGGTGAACTTGGTTGTAAAGGAGAGAAACTAAATTAACAGAAGGTGGGACGGGTTATAAGTACCCAGTCAATGTAAGAATGTAGCTCTTGCTGTTGTAATAGTTCGCTCTTTTTCTCTTCCTTTTCCCCCTTTTAATTGGAGCTATAAGACTGTGTTGGTTTTGTGATTTCTGGGAGCTGTGCCTCATCCAGGCCATTGATTCAAAGGCTGCACAACGCTGCCTAAATTATGTATTGGGGTCTCACATGAAGCAATTGCTACAATTTGGGGGTGTGAAGAAAATCTAATTTCTTTGTTGCAGCTCGTGTCTTCCTTATGTGATCCCTCTCTCTTCCTCCACTCCCCTGCACTGGCAGGAAAAAAAACACAAAATAGAAAACCAAAAATTAGCCCCTGTTATGTAGAATGTATCTCATGTCCCCCCACCCCTACCAAAGCCAAATCCAAGTGCTGAAACCCTAACCTCAGTCCCTCAGAGGGTGACCTTTAGAGATGGAATCTTCACGGATGAGATCATGAGAGTGGATCCTCATCCTACAGGACTGTAATCTTTATGAAAAGGGGGGGATTTGAATGCAGACTCTTGCAGACGGGAGATCCCAGAGAGACACAGGAGAAGATGGTCATGTGTCAGCCAAGGACAGAGGACTGGTGCCTGCAGGGGGAAGCAATCTGGCATGGTTCCTTGATCTTGAACTTCCAGCTTCTAAACTGCCAGGCCAGGAGGCAGTTCCTTTCTGTGACTTAAGTCGCACAGTCCATGATGCCTGGTGACCGTGACCTAGCAAGTCAATGCAGCCAGTTTTAATACTTTTGTGCACATGACGCTTGCAGGTTCCTGGGGTGAGTTTCCCCCAGAGAGACACACTCATCTCTGAGCTGGTCCTCCCCAGCTTTTCTCCCTGGATGACTTGGAGCTTGAGGAGGGGCGGGTTTCAGGGGAGCTTGCTGGGATCTGGAGCTCCCCAGAGCCCTTTGCTCTTCCCTGTGTGGAGAGATGTCTCCCCCTCCCTGGTTCTGCTCGTGGAAAACCCTGCAAGGGAGCTCTCCATGCAACTAGCTTCTCTCCAGCCCCTCGGATGTAACCCCTGGTGACCATGCTGAGACTGGATGGAGCGCCCCTCTTGTGTGAAGGTGACTGACTTGGGCCCTGTGGCTGCCACCTCCTGGCCTCAGGCCCACGATGTGTCCTCACTGCACCTGGACAAACTTGCAAGAGGGGAGGCCAAGCAGACCCCTGCTCAGCCTCCCGAAGGCCCCTTCTCTGTCCATAAGCCCTGCCTCGGGGAAAGCAGTGAGACTGGATGCACACAGGGCACCGGAACTAAGCTGGGAGACAAATACCAAGGGCTGTAGCCAAATGCAGGTAGTGACCGATACAGGTCACTGTCTGTGGGTTCTTCCGTCCATGCACATTTTGCAAGAGACCTCAGGTCCCAACAACCATGGGGTTTATTTTGCAAGGGAAAAACAGAGAGCTTAGTTTAGGCACAAGGGATCAGCTACCTCACCCAGTTAGTGTCCACCAGATGAGCAGAGTGCCGGTCACCGGTCACCAGGAGCACTGGACAGCAGCAATGCTCAGGAGTGGTCGCCAGGAGCGCATCACCAACAGCTCTTAGAGACTCCAGATCAAGGGCCATTGGTGCTCCTGTCAGGCAGTGTCAGAGCTAGGCCTGGAGGCCCAGTCTCTACCAAGTTTTTGGCTTCTCTTTGGAGGTCAGAGGTCAGAGGTCAGAGGTCGTTGGCTGCTGGGTGTAGCTGCTGGTCCTCTCTTCTCCCTCAGGGTTGCAGCATTTCTCTTGGAGGCTTGGATAGTTCTCAGAGGCAGGCGTGCACCCTTCTTTTCAGCTTCCTCTGACCCTAGCTTAACCCCACCCTCAAGGTGCCCCACCCTATGTGTGACCTAGCATCCTTCACCCCCATGGCTGATCGGACTATTGCAGCCAGACCGAGACCACCACAGCTGCTGCCGGTGCCTGCCTGGTATCAGCTGCACCTTGCCTTTTTTTGTCTGCCAGGTAGGTATATTCCGCTGTCATGGGGCGTGGGGGGGGGCGGTTACATCTTGGTGTGGGGGGGAGTCTGCTCCTCACCCTGGCGGAGTCTAGGAACTGGCTTCCAGGTGTGGCTTTTGTTTGGGGAAGGAAGAGAATTAAAGAAGCAGGAAAACGCTCTCTGGAGATCGCTGCCTGCCCTCAGCCCACAACCCTGCCTGCCATTCATGTAAGTGGAACATCGCATCACCCTCCTCCATGTGATGCATCAGCCTCTCCTCCCTGTTCAAGGACCCTGGGGCCCAACTGGACAAAGGCCAGGTGTTCAGAATGCTTCACAATAACAGCTCCTCAGAATTTCCACAAGAGTCACCCCTCACTATTGCTCTCTGCTGCTCCCAACAGGCTTTGCATCTTCAAAATTGGAATGAACGAGCCCTGACATCACTATTAGGTCAGTAATAACTGCTCTTCACTCACAGTTGATTATTCTGCATTGCAGGATGAAGCACGGAGGCTCAGAGGGGTGAAGTCCTTGCCTGAGGGGACCAGGCTGGGAGGTAATATGGGCACGGGAGAGCCTCCTTTGTCTGACTGGAGGCCTGGTCCTGTGTGAGAGCCTCGGGACCTGGGCAGTGCTGGTGAGGCTGTGGGTAGCCTCCTGAGTTGTCACACGAGAGGCTTCTGCTCACTTGTGTGGAGCAGCTTGGGAGGTTCCTGAGAACCTGGAACCAGGCGGTCACAGAGTTGGAAAAGAAAAACTTGGGAAAGGTGGTGCTTTGTGCAACCCCCCACCCCCCTTACCCCTGCCCCCACACTGTCCTAATGCACCTGCAACGGGCT
>PVHY01009655.1:0-55302 GCA_004024945.1 Uropsilus gracilis
ATCTATCTATCTATCTATCTATCTATCTATCTATCTATCTATCTATCTATCTATCTATCTATCTATCTATCTATCTATCTATCTATCTATCTATCTATCTATCGGTGTAAGCCCAAAATGTAGCTGAGAGTGTGATAGTTGTTATACTTAGGGATGACTTTGAAAAGAGAACCTTGAGGAAAACATCCTTCTAATCGGCAGAATTTAGGGGAATGCCACTGATTATCCACTTGATGTTGAAAAAGAAATGACCTGATACCAGTTTTTAGAAAGACGGGTGGGGTAATAATGAAAATTCAGTTGCTCAGGGTCTTGAGATGAGAAAAAATTCACAATCAGAATAGACAAATCTTATGTAGAAGCATGAAATTAAACAAATGTTGAAGGATAGTGAATCTCTCTCTGGCTGCTATAACAAATACTGAAAGCTAGGTAGTGTATAAACAACAGAACTTTATATCTTGCAACTCTGAAATCCAGAAGTCTGAGTTATGAGTGCCAGCAAGTGCCAGCATGGTCATATGAGAGCCCTCTTCTGGTGGCTGACTTCTCACTGCATCCTCCACAGGAGTATGAATGATACAGGCTAGTGACACATTTAAAAATTGTATGGGTGCCAAAATGCCATGGTGGGCGGAGTCTAAAAGAACCATAAGAGAAAATGGGAAGTGGGAAGAGAGGGCATATAAAAAGGAAGGAGCTGAGCGAGGGGATAGAAAAGGAGAGCAATCGAGAGAGGAAAAACAGGCCCACATAGCCTGCCAGGGGAAGTCCCTTTGAAAGAGTGAGTTGGAGGAGTTAAGGAGCCATGGTGGAAGAATGGCCAGGAGGGAAGCAGCTGGTGTGGAGTTGGATGCCAGAATGGCAGGTCAGGGGTGACCAGGGGTTGCTGAGGGCAGGCCTGGTAAATTTGGCCAGATGCCATCAAAGGTGGGCAGGGCAAAGGAAGCATGTGGAGCTGCAGCAAAGTGGCACATTTGGAAAGCTGACTTTGCATCAGCAGTTGTTGGAAAAGTTTGAAGAGTCATGGAGAAGCAGAGCACCTCGGAACACCGGAGAGAGAAGACGTGAAGAGAAGTCGTTGGAGAATGACAGGCATTGCAGGTTTGGAGGGGAGCCATCGTGGACATGTGTTTGGGACTTTCAGACTAACTGGTACTTGGGTTGAAATAACTGGCCACTTGTGGCATTAAGGACTTTTCATTTTCTCCGTGGCTTTTGCCCCTTTTGACCTGATTTCATTAACTCTCCGGAGCATCTCTCATGAGGGCAATAGTCCCACCCACAAAAATCATCAAATCAAAAATAATCATCATCTAATTACTTCACAAAAATCCCACTTCCTAGTACTATTATCATGGGCATTTGGTTTTCAACATATGAATTTGGGTGAGGTGGGGGTCAGACGTTTTCCGACCATCTAAGCAGATAGGCATTTTTCCAACAACATAGGCTTCCAACTAGCAAGTCAATCTAGCTATTGGTATTGATAAAACCTAATCTCCAAACTATTAGCAGAAAACAACTCTTTGCTCATTGTTCTCATCTTTGGGTTAAATTTATATAAGTATACCAATATCTTACTTGCTTATTATATAAATTTTTAATTTCATGGGGCTTGGGATTCTTGATCTGTAATCAAAATTAGAATTAGAGGAAACATGTAGACTTCTTCTAATCAGTACAGTATATTTAAAAAAAGTTATCTTTCCAAATAAGCACATTACAATTTCATAGATTTCATTTGCCCTAATGTAGTTAATTCAGGTTGTATGTATATATGGATACCTATATGTTTAATGTCATAAATATTTTAAGATAATTTAAATAAATTAATGTTTTGGAGACTTACAGAATATTCCTGGGACAAGGATTCCTGGCAATTTTTAATTTTGCAGCAAATCTTTTAGTGTTTTTGTTTGTTTGTTTGTTTGTTTGTTTTGAGACTAGGTCCTGCTATGTTTGCCTGTGGAGCCACAGCCTGTCGTTGCTGAGGGTACCACAGACTCAAGCAATCCCCAGCCTCAGATTCCCAGGTAGGTGGGATTACAGGCGCGCGCCACCACGTGCAGCTATTTTTTGGAACTAGGTCTCGCTCTGGGCCCCAGGCAGCACTTGAGCCGCGATCCCTAGCCCCAGCCGCTTCATAGGCTGAAGCTTACAGGCACAAGCCACCGTGCCCGGCCCAAATCTTGTAGTGTTTTTGCTTGTTCATTTGTTACTACACTGTATTTTTTTAAAGAACTTGGAAATGTGATGTTCTGCAATACATAATTGGAAAGAACAGAAATATGTTGTTTCAAAATTTTATTGAAGCACTTGAATCTGTAGGGTTAAACTGAAATGTGTCTAAACATATTTGCAAGCAATGTGGCAATCAAGAATATTGGACAACCATACAAAGAATTGTGATACTCTAACTCTCTGAACTTAAAGAGAGTAAAAGATAGGTAAGGAAGATTAATAGAAACATTTTCCAAGGGTAATGTAATTCTAAAAAAAAAAACCTGTCAAGGACAGTGGAGATGTAAAGTCATCTGTTAGAAGAGTATCAGAGTATCATCTCATTGAACTTGTCCTAGTATCCTCCACACTGATTCAACAACTTATATAATATTGATGTAAGCAAGATGGCAGAATCAGAATACAGCAGTTAGGGTCACTGATCCGATATGGTCTCCTAAATAGCAAATATGAAAGTTGCATTTTCATGGTCACCAGGCCAGACTTTATGGATTTTGACTATATATGTGATGCATGCTTTGTTTTTTTAAATGAAATGGACATGTTGACTTTCTTAAATTAATACTTAAGAAGAGAGCAAGTTGGCCATGCACACTTCAATAATCTGGCCCCTCAGATTATTTATATATACATATATATGCTAATTAATAATCTGGTTGTAGAGTGATTTTAACAGATTCTTCCTCATTGTGATAACAAAATATATTATCTAGATGTGACAAACTAAAAATAGACTGTCAGAATTTACCACAATTGCGATTACTACCCAGTGAACTCTCCTACAAGGCATGTTGATGACATTTTCATGGTAAAGACCTTGACTCTAGGATTGGTCCATGCAATTATGACTTGCTTTGCATGTTAGTATTTCTATATACCAGATATTGATGGTAGAGATATTATATTAATTTACATATAATCAATATATATTATAGACATTTAATTATTAAATTGTTAAATAATATATAGTAAGTAAAACCAATCTTTACTAAAGAGATCAGTTTATTTAAACACTAACTTATCTAATCATGCAAAATTTACAGCGAGAAGTGTGACCAAAACTAATAATATGCATTTTAATTTCACATACTCAGTTTGGCAAGGATGGGGTCTAAAGACATGTTATCATCCCTCTTACAGCTAAAGATCTCTGAGGAATGAAATTAGGTTTTTATGGCACCATTGAACTTCTTTTCCTGAGCAAGGTGTGAGTCGATTGGATTATAAAACCCAGACATAATCATTTCAAAAGCTTCATTGCTTTTCTGATATCAACTCAAGTTACTAGTGCTCTTAAGATTATTTTTGTGTTTGCTATTTCATGTTTGTGTCTGCTATTTCACCTGTTCTCATTCTTTGCTTCCTTATTAGATGGGGTTTCCCTTTCAAAAGATAACACTTTGGGGAAGAGGCACCAGGGCTAAACTAAGTACTACTAAATTTTCCAAATGGATAAGATAATAGAAAAGAGTTATTCTATTTTCTTTTTATCATCTGAAAATTTCCATATAGTTATGCCCAAGGAGGACATTAAAGAAAAATTTACGGACAGTAAGTCAAAGAAATTTTCTGATGTTGATACTGCAATAAAATATGAGTTGTTGAAATTAAGCACTCTGCAAAGGCAGAAAATGTTGAGAAAAATGAAGACTAATGTAATTCTATTTACAAAATTAGAGCACGGACTATTAAATTTTGAAACTCAAAGAAATTGCCACTTTAGAATAAAAGAACATTAAGTAGAAAAGTATCTACTTTTTTTTTAACATGTGAGAGATTTATAAATTACAAGCAGATGTCATAACAACTACTCATAGCAGAAAACCTAGAAGACTTTGGGTTTAGGGTTATGGTTTTTTGGTTAATTTATTTATTTGTTTCATTTTACATTATTGTAAAATAAAATTGGGAGTTCTTCCACCACCTTATCACCTGTGAACCATCATCTTAATCTTTTATGCCCATCCCACTACTGATTCCACCCCTTGCTTTATGCTTCAACTCAGCTGTCAGTTTAAAAGTTTTTTTTACCATGTGTTTGTTTTCCCTATATTCTTTATATAAGTGAGACCATCCAGTATTTCTCTTTTCCTTTCTTGTTTATTTTTTGCTAGAATGATTCCTTCTAGCTCCATCCATGTTGCCATAAATGACATGTTTGTCTTTTTGATTGCCGAATAATATTCCATTGTGTACATATACCACAAAACTTTCTGATCCATTCATCTATTCTGGGGCATTTGAATTGCTTCCGTATCCTGGCTGTGGTAAATAGTGCTGCAGTGAACATCTGAGTACAGGTATTCTTTTGGATTACAGCTTTTGTAACCTTTAGGTAGATTCCTAGAAGTGGGATTGCTGGATCAAATGATAATTCCATTTTCAGTAGTTTAAGGATTCTCCACACAGCTTTCCATAGTGACTGGACCAGTTCGCATTCCTACTGGTGCTGTAAAAATGTTCCTTTCTCTCCACATCCATGCCAGCACTTGTTGTTGCCACCCCTTTTGTGTGTGTGTGTGTGTGTGTGTGTGTTTGTTGCTGTTGTTATGGACCATTCTAACTGGTGTAAGATGGTATCTCATTGTAGTTTTGATTTGCATTCCCTTGATTATTAGTGCTGAGGAGCATTTTTTCATGAGCTTATTGGCCATTTGTAGTTTCTCTTTGGAGAAGTGTGTTTTTAGATTGACTCCCCATTTTTTGATTGGAATTTTTGTCTTGTTTTTATTAACTTGTGTGAGTGCTTTGTGGATCTTTATATCAGGTTCTTATAACCTGTGTGTTGTGCGAAGACTTTTTTCTCATCCAGTTGAGTTTCATTTTGTTTTGGTTATTGTAACTTCTGCTTTACAGAGCTTTTTAATTTGATGTAGTCCCAGCTTTTATGTTTTCCTTCATATTTTTAGCATCTGTACATGTGTATTGAAAAAGGTTTCTGAAGTGTAAGTCTTGGAGTGATTTGCCCATATTCTATGTATTTCATGGTTTCAGGTCTTACATCCACATCTTCTATCCATTATTTTTGTAGATTGTGTGAAGGCGTGGTCTAGATTCATTTTTTTTTCTTTTTTTTTTGCATGTAGCAATCAGTTTTCCCCACACTATTTATTCGAGACTATCCTTGTTCCACTATGTGGCTTTAACCCTTTTGTTAAAACTTAGTTGACTGTACATGTGTGACTATTTTTCTGGGCATTCAATTCTGTTCCATTGGTCTGTGTGTCAGTTTTTATTCCAGTACCATGTTGTTTAAATTTCATGACTTTGTAATATAATTTGAAGTTTGGGAGTGAAATATCTCCATTCTCTCTTTTTTTGTCAGGAGTGCTTTGGATATGTATGTAAGGTCTTTTGTTATTTTCTGTGAATTTCAGTAAATTTTGTTCTATCTCTTTAAAGAATGACATTGGACTGTTTATTGGGAGTGCACTGAATCTGTAGATTGCTTCTGACAAGATGACCATTTTGATGATGTCAATTCTTCCAATCCATGAGCTAGAAATATCTTTTCATTTCCTTCAGTCTTCTATTTCTTTCAACACTGTTTCATAATTTTCTTTGTGTGGGTCTTTCATATCTTTTATTAGGTTTATTCCCAGGTATTTATTTATTTTCATTGTCACAATGATGAATGCAGTGTTTTGTTTTCTTTTTAATTTCATCTTTTTTTTTTTTTTTTTTTTTTTTTTTTTTTTTTTTTTTTTTTTTTTTTTTTTTTTTTTTTTTTTTTTTTTTTTTTTTTTTTTTTTTTTTTTTTTTTTTTTTTTTTTTTTTTTTTTTTTTTTTTTTTTTTTTTTTTTTTTTGCATATTAGAAGGCTACTGACTTATATGTGCTGATTTTGTAGCCAGCTACCTTACTGAACTGGATTATTCTTTCAAGTAGTTTTTCTATGGATATTTTGGGGTACTCTACATAAAGTTTTATATCATCATATAATGATAGCTTCACTTCTTCTTTCTCTATTCCTTTTATGTCTTTCTCTTATTACCCTTGCTTAGAATTACAGCACTATGTTAAAAAGTAATGATGAGAGAGGGCATCTTTGCCTTGTTCCAGCTCTTAATAGAAATGCTTTTAGTTTCTTCCCACTAAGAATAATGTTTGCTGTGGCTTTGTTTTAAATGGACTCTATTATGTTGAGGTATGTTCCTGTGATTCAAAATTTTTTCAAGCGTTTTATCATGAATGAATGCTGACCTTTATTGAAGCTTTTTCTGAATCTATTGATATGATATGGTTTTTGATTTTGTCCTTTTTTTATCCTTGTTGAGGTGATGACTTATATTTATTGATTTTCAGATGTTGATTCATCTTAGTGCTTCTAGGATGAATCTCACTTGGTTTTAGTACATTGCTGGATTTGATCTGCAATGATTTTCTTTAGAATTTTTGTGTTTGCATTCATTAGGGAGATGGGTCTATAGTTTTCTTTCTTTGTGCTCTCTCTATTTGGTTTTGATATTAGTGTTTGCTTCATAGAATGTATTTGGCAATTTTACTTCAATTTTTTGGAAGAGTTTAGCAATACAGGTGTTATTTTATCTTTGAATGTTTTTTTGTGAAACCATCTCATCCTGGGATTTTGCTTTTAGGGAGAGTTTTAATGACTTCTTTATTTTTGCTGGTGGTGATTGACCTCTTTAACTTCACTATTTCGTCTTTGTTCAACTTTGGGTGGTTATATAATTCAAAAAATTTATCTATTACAGGTTGCTGTATTTGTTTGCATGAAGATGTTCATAGTAGTCTGTGATTTCCTTTGAATTTCTGCTTTGTCAGATGTAATTTCTCCTCTTTTGTTTGTAATTCTCTCTATTTGAGCTTCCTCCCTTTTTTTGGTGAGCTTTGCTAGGGCTTTATCATTTTTTTTTTTTTTTTGAAGAACCAACTTTTTGTTTTGTTTATCTTCTGGATTGTCTTTCTCTTCATGTCATTTTTTTCTGTTTTGATTTTTTATTATTTCCTGTCTTCTGCTGGACTTTTGACTTTTTTGCTGTTCTTTTTTAGTTCTTCAAGTTGGAAAATTAGATTATTTCTTATGGTTATTTCCTACTTTTTGATATGAACCTATGTTGCTATGAATTTGCCTCTAAGAATTGCTTTTGCTGAATCCCATACATTTTGGAATGTTGTGTCATCTTTGTCATTTGTTTACATGCACGTTTTGAATTTTGTTTGATTTCCTCATTTTCTCATTGGTCTTCCAGTAACATGTTGTTCAGTCTCCATGTGGTGTACACTTTCTTTATTTTCTATTCATTGTTGATCCAGTTTTATACCTTTATGGACAGAGAAAAAAATTGTATTATTTTAATCGTTGTGTATTTATTCATGGTTGCTTGCGACCTAATATATGATCAATTTTGGAGAATGGTCCATGTGTGTTTGAAGAGAAAGTGTATTCTTTTCCTTGGGGGTGCAGTGTCCTATAGATATCTATTAGGTTCATTTGGTCTAGATCTTCCTTTAAAGCTTTAGTGTCCTTGGTAGTCTCTGTTTCATTGATCTGTCGCTTGGTGAGAGTGAGTTGTTAAAGTCCTACTTTATATGTGTTTGTCACCACTGTTCATTTTCAGGTCTATTAATAGCTATCTTATGAATGTTGATGTTTATATGCTAATAAATATTATGTCCTTTTGGTGAATTAGCCCCTTAATCATTAAGTAGTGACCTTCATTGCCCTTTATCACTTATTAATTTGAAATTTGCTTTGTCTGCTATAAGAATGGGTACCCCTGCCCTTTTGGGGGGTAGCATTTGTTTTTAGGGTTGTTTTCCAGCCCTTTATTTTCAGTCTATGCTTATCTTTAGGGATCAAATGTCTTTCCTGGAGGCAGTGGAATGTTGGATTCTTTTTTTTGATTCGGTCTTCTGCTCTGTGTCTTTTGATTGATAAGTTTAGACTCTTGACATTTAGAGTGATTATTGATGTTTGAGATACTAAAGTTGGGGGTTTTTTGGTGGTCATTTTGAGATTCTGATTTGCTTCCTAGTTTTGTTCTTCTTGGTTATTCCTCTGATGATCTTGCTCTTAAGACTTCTTGTAAGATTTCTTGGAGTAGGGTTTTAGTGTTGGCAAATTTCTGTAGACATCACTTGTCTGAGATGGTTCTAATTTTTCCTTTATATAGGAAGGAGATCTTCACAGGGTGGAGTATTCTTGGCTGGAAGTTTTTGTCTTGGAGGTTTTCAAAAATATGACTCCAGTTTCTTATTGTCTGGAGTATCTCTTCAGAGAAATTAGACTCACCGATTTTCTTTTGTATGCTCTGTTTCCTTTCTCTGGTCAGTTTTATTATTCTTTCTTTATCTTTACAATGATGTGCCTTGCTGTGGTTTTTCTTTCATTAACATAGTTTTGTGTCCTTCTGACTTCCTGTATGTCTATTTTCATTTCCTTCTTCAGTTTGGGAAATTATTATTTCCTTTTCAGTTCCCCTGCCTCTTTCTTCTCCTGGGAATCCAATTACTCTTGTTTCCTCTCTTTAAGGAATCTGATATATCTCTGAGCTTTTCTTCTGTCTTCTGTTGTTCTCTCTCTTTTTTTTTTCTTTGTCTTTTGGTGTTTTCAAGAATACTTATTCATTCTTCTATGTTGTCTAACCTGTTTCCATGGCTTTTCCCAGTGTTTTTGAGCACTTCTGATGCTCCTCTTATATCCTGGATCTCTTTTAGTTTCTCTCTTAGGTATTCAGTCCAGTTTGTCAGCTCATCATTTATGTTACTCTTATTGGTGCTTTCTTTTTTATATTTTTCTGCTTTTTCTTTTAACTCTTTGAGTTAAAAGATATGATATGGATGATATCATACGGATATGATATCCATGGATATGGATATGATTTCTTCTCTTAATTCTTCAAATGCTTTGGTAATGCTGAGTTGAATTCCTTGTCTGATAGATATAATTTTTCTTCTGTGTCATCCTTGTTGGGTTCTGGAGGTTATCTTTCCTTTGATGAAAGCATTGTTTCCAGGAGGACTTCCTTAAGTATTTGCATTTTCCCTCCTTCCTGTGGTTTGCCTTCAGGCTTGTTTTACATATTGAGCAACTATGGCTCTTGTATTGGCTGACATGATACTGTGATTCTTTTACCAGGATGCGATTATTTCTGTCTTGTACCTATGCTTCTGTGGTGGTTAAACTTCCTTGCTTCTGGTGGCTGTTATGGCAGACCCATTTTTTGCAATCAGAGGGAATAGTGGGAAGTTGTTGGATTTTTTTTTTCTTTGGGTTGTTATTCTTTTCCCTGTTTTTCATTGTTTCCCTTAGACTGTTTCCATAGAGTGTCTTTGTTTGCTGGCAAAACAGGCCTGTTATTTATCCTTTTTCTGGCTTGTTATTTATCCCCATTTTGTTCTTGTACTTTGGGTGCCCTTTCTTCCCTTGCCACCATATCAGTTGGCCAGTAATTTGAAATCTTCTCTATCTGCTTTAAGAATGGCTACCCCTGCCATTCTTTAGAGATCAAATGTGTTTCTTGGAGGCAGCAGAATATTGGGTTTTGTTTCTGATCCAGTCTTTTTGGGATGGTTGCTGGCTCCTCCCCTCTCCTGAGGCCCTGTTTCAATCTGTCTCACTGATCCAGGAGAGTACAACTGGACCCCATTACTAGGATGTTGAAAGGAAGTGCCCACAGGCTTTCTAGGGTGGTTGTTGGCTCCCTAAATTTGTATTTTAGGGCATAATACCAAAGATATGATCTATGAAAAAAAAAGTGTTAATACATGTGTCTTTAAAATTAAAAACATTGGCTCTTCAAAAGACAATATTGAAAGAATTTGGAGAAAACAGCAGACTGAGAAAAATATTTTCAAAAAGCACATCTGATAAAGAACAAGTAAATCAGTGAAAACAGAAAACTAAGGAAACAATGATAGTAGTTGATCCTCATATGTCAATAATCATGAAATGTTATAGCCTGAACTCACCAAGGAAAAAAACATTGATTTAGATGTTGTAATACATTTTTACCTCAATTTTTAAAAATTAAAAATAAATATACAAAATCATCTATGAAGAACATGCACACACTCATAAGATCTCATAAAATAAACTGCTGCATCCGCAATTGGGATATTAATTAAACATTAAAAAGAATATGAGCTGTCAATGAATGAATATTACTAAGTGAAAGAGATCAGTCAGTCTGATAGGCTACATAATATATGATTCCAACAAAGTGATATTCTGGAAAAGGCAAAACTACAAAGACAATAAAAAGATGAGCAGTTGCCAGCGGCAAGGAAGAAGAGGGAAAGATAAATAGGTAGAGTTCAGAGGATATTTATGGCAAAACAAAAAAAGAAAACCACTCTGTATGATATTATATGATGAATATATGTCATTATGCATTTGTTCAGCCCCTATGTACAATATCTTAAGGCAAAATATGGACTTTTGATGATTATGATGTATCAATATAATCACATCCTGCGTTTTAGAAAAAAAAAAAGTACCATTCTGGTGAATGATGTTAATAGTAGAGTAGATGATGTGAGTATAGAAGAGTAGGGGTTATGTGGGAAACCATGATACATCCCTCTTAATTTTGTCATACACCTAAAACTTTAGAAATAATATTTTCCAAATATAAAAACAATTAAATTAAAATATGATATCATATTTTGTGACTTAAAGCTGAACTGTCAAAGTTAACCCATTCTGCAACAACTAGCCTGTTACAGAAAGTAATTAAAAATTTACTGCTGAAATATCTTTGTAAGTTTCATAAAAGTCTCATATTCCTGTGGGAAGAAGGACCTCATTTTGAAGAAATCATGAAGAAAAGTTCTTTAAAGTGTCATAATTAATTTAAAAAAAGGAACAAAATTAAGCTCTTCCTCTTTGCTTTACCAAACCCTACCTGGGAGAGAGAGAGGAAGGGTGATCATTTTTGCCATATCAGGAATTGATTTTCCTATGAATAGTGTATTTCCTGCCTAAAAACTCATTTATGGAGTACTGGTTGAGAGTTTGGGTTGTGTTTGGAATTCATCACCCTACTGTAAAGTTTAAGGCCATATTAGAGGGGTGAGTGAAAGGAGTTAGGGAGTATGAGAAGCCCAATTATGTGCCAAGTTCTCTCTGACACATACACATTGAGAATGACATTTATCTATTGTAGTTAGACCAAATCAATTTGACCACAGAATTGGTAAGATAACTTTTTTTGTACCCCATCCTTCAAGTAATATGAGATCTAACCAATAAGCAAAGAGGAACTTTTAGAAAATTTGTTTATATTTAAATGAGGGCCACATATAATATTAATGTGATGAAAATGCACACTGTCTGCCATTCATAATGTGGCTGAGTTGTGGTATCCAGAGTCAAACAACTGGCTTAAAAATCTCAGAACTGCTACTTCAGAATTTATGTAATTTCTGAACCTTAACTTATTCATCTGAACTTTAGTATAATAGTACACAATCCAATGAGTTATTGTGAAGAGTAAGATAATATGATAGTCATCTAAATCTCTATGTATTAGTTTTTATTAAATGGCAATGTGTTGTTTGTTTTTATTATTATTTATGTTCACTGGAGTTGTATCTCTGCATAATAAAAGTTCAGTGAGTGCTTGTTAACTTTTCAAAGACCTTGATTTCAAGCTCATCATTGTAAAAGGTAATGATATAAATGTTGCATAATTTTACAATATTTCCTTGACTGAAAACAGCCTAAATCAGATACCTATTGCTTGCTAAAATTTCAAAATAGTTTAGGTGAAAAAATATATAATAACTAAGTGCCCTAAAAAAAACAATGTACTAACTAATGCCTAGAATTGGGAATGCCAATGTTTCAAGCTGAATATTGGCTCCATGGCCTCTGTTTCAATGCTTGTATGGTAAAGACAACTAGGTAATCAGAAGTGGAAATGGAGGAGGGTGATTTTTTTTAAGTTTCCAACACTTAAAAAAAAGCAGTAGGCTTGTTCATGAAATCTATAAGCAATTTTCTTTTTCTGAGTTATCTCACACATAATTTTCTAAAGTATTTACTGTGAAACAACATAAAAGTTCTTTAGTCAATCCTTCTTTTAAAAAGTTGAAGAGCATAGAAAAAGTTTTGATATGTTGCATAGATAAGATTTTCTCTTAATTTAAAGATGGGGTAAAAATATTTTTCTTTTTTCTTTCTAGGTACTATTTCTCCACCAGTGAGAAAATGGAACTTACTCCTCTTTCTACACTTCTAGCTGAAATACAGAAGTTCTTACTGAAGTGACTCCAGTGATAAAACCATGCTTTTAAGCTTTAAGATAATCAATTTGCATGTATTACCTCAGGAAAAAAAAATTGTCAATGGCTAGAATCCACAAACTCTAATAATCTAATATATAATAATCTTTGTGGAAACATGAAGATGAAATACCTAGAAATACATCTTGGCAACATGACAAGATTTTATAGATCCACTTTAATTGTTTTGGCCTAGAGAAATTTCACTGCTGCTCTGTCTTGAAAGAAAAGATATAATAAAACATCATGCTTTAGAGTGCTTTTTCCCCATAACATTTGATGGTATGCCACAAATAAGACTTGGTTTTGTTTCATAGAGTCATTGAGTTTTAAGTATCAAATACTTTATTCCCATATTACAGATGGTGAAAAATCATAAAGTTAATAAATTTTCCTAAGGGGACACAGCAAGTTGCTGAAGAAGCTTACAACTGAACTCAGATGAGATCAGCCATTCTAATTCTTCCTTTGTGTTTTAGAAATCCCTTAATGTAAATTTCAGAATTGAGCTTCTAAATACTTGACATTATTGATTCCTCTGCCTTCCTTAGCAAATGAACAGAAAAAGAAGCAAATGCTACAAGGAATTAAGTACAGTATTATATAAATTCCTTGTGAGTCTACATTTAAGTTCTATTTACTTAGATTTTCAATTTTGAGAACTAAATTAGCTTCAGTTCATATGGCTCTCATTCTACAGGACTTTTAGTGTGGGGCATGAGGAAGAGTGGAGGAGAAAAATATTCAGTTGAAGGTAATTGTCAAAATTTTGTTTACGTTGTAGCTGTATCAATACTTCTTAAGTATTGTAATAAAGTCTTGAAATCTATGAAAATCATCCTATACGAGGGAATTTCCATTCATTTGTTTATGCTAATGCACCAAACAGTCACTTATGAGAGACCAAAAAAATTCTAGTGTATTTAACAATGAAACCATAATTTAACATGTTTATTTTTGTGTATATGGCATATTCAATTCACATTTTGTTTAAGTAGGTTTGTCTTCAGGAGTTTTGTCAGAGGCTACTTGTAGCAAATATTCCTGACTCAACAAATAAGATTTTTTTATTAAATCCAATAGGCAATGAATCATAGTCACTAAGGCCTTTTGAGAGAATGGTAAAGAGAAACTAAAGATTAGAATTGCAAATTAATTTCTACTAAACTGATTTGATATTTTTAAAATATCCCTCATATATTTCATTCATTAAGACCATGTGAGGCTTTAATATCTATATCTTAAAATATTATTCTAATACAAATATAAATTTTCTGGAGCATAGCAGAAAATCACTTAGTGGCAACAAATAGTTCTCAGTGCAACACTTTCCTTCTCTTCCAACAATGCAAAAAAACCTAGTTGATATACTATGCTACCTTCAATAGAGTTTTTAAGAGTTCTAGAAACGCATATTACCATATAGATACAAAACAAGAGGGAAGCACAGTCTTCTTTTCTCCTTTTTAAACTGCAATTTTTAAAAATGGAATATAAAATACTACTACTAAATACAACTACTAAATGAGGATATTTGTACCTGTAATTTTTTATTAAACCTAGGTGTATGAGTATCCTTTCTTCTTTCCTTTCCTCCCTTCCTCTTTTTTCCCCTCTTTCTCTCATTTTTAAAGGTATGTTGGGAAGCACTTAAATATTTCTGCTAGAGACCTTTAACAGAAGTAATTTCTTATTAACTATAACTTATGTGTTTCTAAAGGAAAATTTAAGTATGTTGCAAAATATAAGAATAAGGTTTCCTAATGAGGTTTCATAAGAGTCAAATCAGTTTCAGGTGTTATAAAACACTCTCAAAAATAGTTAAAAAACCCACAGAAGATATTCATGGTATTGTTATTATTCCTTATCATCATCACAAAATATGAACTTAGAGACTAGATATCATGCTCTGATAATCTGTGTCCTGTGAAAAACTCAATCTTTGCCTTGATTTTGATTTAGATCTGAGGTTTTATTGATTGATTGATTGATTGATTGATTTGATTGATTGATTCATTTGGTCTAAGTATAACTCTTCAAGTACACTCTAGATTTTATATTTATTCACTAGCAAGGCCCCATTGCTACTCATGAAGGCATAATTCTCAACCCAACCTATTAATTCTTCAGTGTATACTCTCAATCTTAGCTCTTAAAATAGAAGTTAATTTGTTTGATATCAAAAAAATCAAATATGGAAATATGGTCACCTCTCTGCTATATCCTTCCAAATTAAAATAGTTTTTAGTTAAATAAGTAGCATGGGGCAATGCAATCTCTGAAGCAAAAAACAACAGATGTGAAGACATATGCTCTTTACCAAATACAGCCAGGGATTTCTAGCAACTAAATCAGCAGTTGCTATCTGAGTGAAGGCACAAAAAGCCTGATCCCATAACTCTTCTGTAGTCTAGAGATGTTTGCTACAATGGCTCTGTCAGCTGATGAGGCACAAAAATAAGTACATATGAATATTAGAATATGAGAATGTTTAGCAACTGGTCAGCTTCCAGTATATATGGCTACATAGAATAGATTATCAATGATTAGTATGAAGTTCTTTTAAGATCTTTCTGATCCTCTATTAGAAAGTATCTTTTATTGACAAAATAAGAGACTGTCAAAGAAGCAGAACCATAAGAAGTGATAAGAAGTAGTTTTACTGTAGGAATTAGACCTTATATCATCAAAGATGTCTCTACAAATGGTAATGAGCTTGAAGTATGAATGGGTTATGAGGAACATAATCTATCAGGAAAAAAAAGAGGTAAGCATGAGACATCAGAAAGTAATAACATACAAGTATCCATACGGAAAAACTTAAATACCGCCAATCTTAACAACATGAAGGGCCAGAAAAAGAAATCTGGAAATTTCACCATAGAATTCCATAAGTACCTGTTCTGCAAGTAAGTGATGCTAAAGGAGGACTGGTGGAAGGAGTAGTAGTGCTAGCAGCTTCCCTACACATATAAGTTAGGTCATTAGTTCAGTAATGGTTTGTATGAGTAGTAATGATGTCTGGTATCCCACAACAATTTTCACACTGTGATGATTGATACTTGATGCTTCAGTTTGACATTTTAAATTTCAAAAAAATTTTTGGCCACATGTAATCTGTGAAACTAGAGACAATGTAATGGGGAGGGGATTTTGATTAGGTAAGTTGGCACAGTATAAAATAGATTTCATCATCCTTATCAAACTGACTTACATCCATGCTAATATCTTGTAACTATACTTAACTTCCAAATAAACACATTCATAAAATCTCTCTTCTGCTAGCTTGATGCAACCATTTATTACATAGCTAAAACTATGTTCAAAATGAGAAATTAAACTGAAATTTTAACAATTTTGAGGATTGTTTATTCCTTTTTATCTTATATTCACAAACCAAAAATCCCTTTTGATAGTCTACAACACAAAATGCTGACATAAAATTACCCATTATTCTTATGTCAAATGGCAGAATAGCAAAGAAATAAGGAATTAGCTAAGACAGAACTAAATTTATTTATATCAAAACAGGAAATAGTAGTTGTAGTTCATATTTATGCAACTAGTCATGAATGTGACTGGTACTTTCATCTTTTTCATATTTTATTTGCTCCCAATACACCTCTTTGCTGGTTGTGATTTCCTGCCTGGTTAGAAGATCCAGCTTTCATTTCTTCAGAAGAAGATCAAGTGCCTATAATAGTGCTTTCAAGTTCTATTACAATAGCAGTGCTACTTATACCAGGTTATTAAGATTCTCCAATCACATCTACTAAAATATACAGGAAGAATAGAGAATATCATAAATAACCTCCTGTACTCAAAACATATTCCTCTCATCCAGAAGAGGAAAACATATTCCTCCTCACCCCAGTGTAATTGTAACTCAGTTTCCCCTTGACAGCATAAATCAATCACTTCAGCCAACAGAGTTGCCCTTCCCTTTCTTCATGTGACTTGAGAACATAATTGCCCTCAATCAAGCATCAGAATCTAGTGTTCTGGAAAAGAAAACTAAGACTTCTTTCAATAGAGGATAAATAGGGTCATAAAGGAATCACTCTCACAAGTATCCTGTCTTTCCTAGTTATGGGAGAAACAGAATCTTAATGTGTTCAATACTTAAAAGAACAAATCACATAATATTGGCTGTTAACCTGTTTCTCAAATTGGCACCATAAATAAGTCTTCAAGTTATTTGTTTCAGAATAGTGAGAATAATGTTAAGGTTAGTTAGTTACAGAAGTATAAGCCTGTTGTCAATTTGCATGTTCTATATGGACTCTTTGGTTAGAAAAAAATGCCATGTGTGACATCACAGTGATGATTCAGACATCTCACTGGTGGTGCTTTTGACAGAGCATTGTATAGAAGGAAGGGTGATATCCAGTGTAGACTGTAGGTATTGTAGAAATTTATGCTTATGTTAATGTTACAGGCTCATGTTACAGCGTAACATTTATTTCAGTGTGGAAAAATTGTTGTCACTCCTTTGATGAAAGTGGTCTAATATGATCAACTTGTCACCAAGAGTTTGTTTAATAATACCAGAAAATGATGCTATCTTAGACATTCAATGTTAGTTAGAATCAGCTTTTGGCAGACTGGAAAGCCTGCAGTGATTTAGCGAAATTGGCCTTGATAAATGCAAGCCCATATCATTGAGTCCTGGCAGAGGATTCATCTGGACCTTGATTATCTTCTTCAGAAGTTCATGAACAGAGGAAGAAATAACTGAGTAAAGAAGCATATTGCTACAGTGATGATCATCTTACACATCTAATTAAGATCTTCCTCTACTAAGCTGCTTGTTGATGGACATTTACATAGGATGAACATAGCTGCAACCTTTCTACTTAAAAATATATTTCCATAACTCTGCCTTGTAACCTACCACTAAATATCCTATATGCTTATTTCCAAGTGCTTGAATGTCAATCAAAACTTTATGTTTTGCCTATGAATAACATAGGCCTATGTCTCCAACTATAATTGCTTCCGGGTAAAATAAGCAATCAAGTGTACCACTTGGAATTTGACACTTTGAGAAGTCTCCCTTAAACTCCCTTAAAGTCTCCCTTCTTCAGGATCATCCATCATTAGTTTGTAATGCCTGTTGTTCATTTTCAAGAAATGCCAGCATAGTATACAGAATCACTTGTAAACCAATCTTAAATTTTCCTTCATTGCTAACTGATCATAGCAATATTCCTATAAGGATCTGTGTACAAATAGAGAGTATAAAAGCAGTATGTCAGGGATAGAGGTCATGAAAATCTGTAACACTTTAGACCTGCTTGAACTCAATCTCTTACCCACAGTAGGAAATGCATCTCTGTGATGATAGAATGCTTTATTCCCAAAAGTAAGACAGGATATATCAGAAAATATCAATTCCATGAAAGGATACTCAGGTCACATTATAATATATCGGTCCATGGAAAGTCAGTTAATCTCTACAAGGGGCCAATAGTAAGCCAAAAGTACTTTCTCAATATTTTGTCTAGAAAGGATAGCCTCACTTTACACAATACCTTAAAGAATTGGCCCCTGGAATTCAATTATGTCAAGTCTTGATTTTGGTTATCATTCTGAAAGCAATGAGAGGTAATGAGTCTATACCCTAAGGAAGATAAATAGTCCTGTCCCAATTAAAGATTTTTAATGAAAAAGGAACAAATTCATTTCTAGACAATGGGTCCGTCTACTGGTAAATTGCACTTTGCAGTATTCAGGGGTTCAAGAGCTTTAATTTCAGATTTGCTCCATTCACTTTCAGGGTAAAACTCCTTTCTAATCAGTGCCTAATTTTTAACATACAGGAAAATAGGAAAGAAAGTTGTGAATTCAATTCACTTGAATCAAATTCATTTACCCACAAACTTTAAATTTCATTTTCATTTCATTTCAGATTTTGGTCCTGTGGCTATTAGAGATAAGAGTTTTTTAAGAGCAGTGAAAGGAGATTTCAGCTCCTTTATCTGAACCTTGTGCTAAGAATTTAGAAATAACCAACCAATCCCATTATTTCTCTTTTTTTCTTTAACTGAAATCATCTTTGGCAATAAATATTTGGTTACCTAAAGACTTACCTTTATATGCACATAATTAAATGTATCTACAGGCTAGAATTTAAGTTATTTCCTGTCATTGCATGTCATAAGCTCTCAGGGTCCTTTTTTATCAGTGTCAACAAGGTCACTATTTCTTTTAAATATACAAAGATAGAAAATATATCTATATAATCCATCCATACTTTTTCCCTTGGAAGCTCATTGTTTACCAATTGATGTATCACTTCAGATTTAATCAAGGAAAAACAGCTATGGGGATGGCATTGAGTAAGTGATCTATCATAGAGATTGGACTTTACAGTGTAGAGAAATGGTGAAGAATTCTACAAAATGTTATTCTGTGTGTCTGTATAGGAGTATGGAATCCTAAAGACCAGAAAATTAGCTCTTAGAAAGCAAACCTGGGCAGAAAGCAGACAGGACAGTGAAGACAGATATAACTCTTGCAGACAAATGGTCTCACACCAATTTCAACCTTAACAACAGAGGTGATCTACAATGGAAACTGTAGTTTTTTGCCACAGCATTGCATTCATGTCTGGTCCATGATTCAGAGATGCTGCAAGAAGCAATTCAGATAGAAGTTGAATTATGCTCTCCTTGCTTCTTCCCTTCCATTTCCTTTGACTTTTCTATGGAGAACTGTGTTAGAGGATAATGACATTGATAACAAAGAGTTTACACGACTAAACCACCCTATTTTCATTGCAATTTTCTGTATTTGCTTCAAATTTAAATTCAAATAGCCTATGGGCCTTTTTCTTACATTCTCTAAGAAAAGAAAACCTTGAATTGACTTGAGTCATTAGGGTTTTCAGATTCCAGTATTTACATGGTGGAATGAAATAGGAATATAAACTGAAAGAGTTTTCTGGAGAAATTATTCTTGTTTTCTTGTTTCCTTTAATGTAAAATATAAATAATTTTCTCTTTTTTACTAATTATATAGTTCATTACAATTTTCCAGCTTATGGTTATAGAGGTATTCTCTTGAAAAAAGAGAGAGAGTTCTTAGATGTCTAAATAAATTATGTTCATCTTAATAGAATTTGAACTAAATTGATGGTCTGCAAGGGTCCTGAAAGTAAAGTCCTAAAAGTAAAGTTGCTAAAATTCATTGCAAAAGGAAGTGACATTAGCCAAATGGAGAATTAGCACTTTATAAGTTAATTGTATTATCCTGTAAAATATCATAAGTTATTTCAGTTAAAGTCATACACAAAGCAACCACTTTTTAAAGGGGGAAAAATAAAGAAATTTTCAATTCAGCTCAAGATGAATTAACAACAAATGAAATAAACTAAGTATTTATCCCTAATAATATTAAAACTATTAATACTATATAGTGTTATGTGAAAATTTGTACAAAGATAAAGGCAAGATATCTCTTGCCTTCAAGCTGGCTCCAATTCACATAGGAAGTAATAACCTGGATGTAGCAATAAAACATAATATGTGTGTAATGTGCTTTTTTCTTGAACATCCTACTTTGTTTGCTAGCTGGATGATTCCCTTGCCTGCTTTTGAATTGATGTAATTTTCACTGAAGAGAAGATATCTCTATTACACTATGTCAGAACAAAGTCTTACTTTTGTTTGCTCTCTGCAATAGAGAAGTAAAGAAATAACTGACTGAAAATACCACAGCTTTTAGTTTGTAGTTTTAAAAAAAAAGATTTGACTTTCTCTATAAAGAGATAGAGGGATTTCAAGTAAAAAGAAGTGTGTTTTGTATAAATAGTTGTGTTTCAAAACAGCATATTAAGACTTGGCCTCTTGCATTTCAGTACTAACTAAATGACACCATTGACCTTTGATGATTTGTGACAGTCATTGCATTTCAATTGTCTGAAACCAATTCTATCCTTTAGCATCTTCCTGTTAAACATAAACAATCTTTTGTCATGAGGTCTGAGATATCTCAAAGGTTCAGCTGAATGTAGATCTCTCAGTGTCTGCACCTGTTGCCAGTATTTCTACTGAACAAATTTTCAGTACACTATAAATACACTCCACATTCTATTAAGAGGAAATTAAAACTCATGCTTTGGACAATTCAGGTAACCTTTAATAGTGAGCTTAAGTTATATATACCTGAACTAAACCAATGTATAGTGCAAACTTTTGCATAAGAATTTATGTATGCCCCATGAATTTCTTAAGCATTGCACAGCATAGCAGCTGTAGGAAACTACAAAAGCAAGAAAATTGCATTGTGTTAAAATATAAGGATGGTGTCAGAGATAAGAGGCCCAAAGACTCATATAAGTGTTAAAACACTGCTTTTGTGTGTGCTTGGAGACTACCTGGTAATATCCTTCAGCTTTTTACTATTTGCACTGGTTGGAGTTGATTTATATTTATGTTATTTCAGTGTGGTTATATTTTTAAGCATGAAAGTAGAAAAAATGATAGAATCAAAGAAATAAATCAGCACCTTTTTCTTAAGTGTGTGTGTGTGTGTGTATATATATATGCTATTTTCCCAACACTGATAGATTATAAAGTGACTGTAAATATGATATACATGCAAGTAACTGTGTGACCTTAAAGAAAACATAAACTTCATAGGCAATCAAGGTTAATAATAACTATCAAGATGCAAAATTAAAAATGATCAAGGACAAAAATATATGGTTCTGAAAATATATATTCTTTTATTAGGGGAAGTTTCCATTAAGATGTGTGAAGCTTTTGCTAACTTAGCAACTTCAAAACATCAAGGATGACTAAGTTCTGTATGATAATCTTCTCTTTAAAGTTCTTTCCCACAGATACCATGAGTGAGCATAGATAGAAGAAAATGCCCCAGCAATGGAAGACAACATGATGTTGAGGCACAGATATTGTTTATTGTTATGGTTATATTAGCAGGCAGACTGAGAGACATGCCAAGATCCCCCAACCTATATCCAACCTACATGTTCTTTTCTAAGTAGTTTCTGCCATCCACCACTAAGGACAAGTAATATTCTTAGTGTCTAAGACTTTCAATACAAAATAACATTAACAATATTATTGTGCAATCGAGAGAAGAGAAAGAGTATTGTTTAAATAATTTCTACATGAAACACCCAAGGTTACCCCTTCCCCTTGTGCATAAACACCTAGTCAAAAAGTGTTGGCCCAAAGCAGAGCTGTTAAATTCCCAAAGCTTGTCAGTAGTCTAATGTACCTTTTGGTGGGGAACCTTAAGAAAGGGGCAGAAGGAGTCAGGCATGTCTTTTCCATCTGTATCTTCAATAAATGGTGCTGGAAAAATTGGATTGCTACAAGCAAGAAAATAAATATAAAGTACTCCCTCACACCACACACACACAAATCAAAATGAATTTGAAATAAGACCTGAAACCATATTAAAAAAACTTAGGCAAAACACTCCATGAACTAAACCACAGAAATATCTTTCAGGGCACATATACACAAGCAAAGAAAATGAAGGGAAACATAAACAACTGGAATTCCATCAAAGTAAAAAGTACAACAAACTGACTAATTGAAACAAAGAGACATCTAACAGAATGGGAAAAAAATTTGCATTCCATTCAACTGATATGGGTCTGATATTAAAGATTCACAGTGAACTCACACAATTTAACAAAAACAAAGCAAAAACCCAATGAAAAAAGGGAGAGAAGAGCTTAAAAGTCATTTCTCCAAAGAGGAAATACAAATGGTCAACAGACATATGAAAAAACGCTCAGCATCACTTACAATCAGGAAAATGTGAAATAAAACCACATTGCGGCACCACCTTACACCAGTAAGAATGACCCATAAGTAAAAAACAAAAAAACAAAACAGGCAAAATAAGTGCTGGCATGGAAGTAGAGAAAAAACAACACTTTTACACCACTGGTGGGAATGAAAACTGGTCCAGCCACTGTGAAAAGCTGTGTGGAAGAACCTCAAACTACTGAAAATCCAGCAATTCTGCTTCTGAGAGTCTATCCAAAGGGTACCAAAACACTAAGAAGTACATCTGTAATCATATGTTTATTGTAGCACTATTTTACAATATCCAGGTCATGGAAACAACCCAGATGTTCCAGGACAGACATATGGATCAGAAAATTGTGGTATATGTAGACAATGGAATATTATTCAGCAAACAAAAATGACAACTCATGTCATTTGTGTCAACATGAATGGAACTAGAAGGAACCATGGTAGCAGAAATAAGCCAGGAAGAAAGAAGAATACCTAATGGTCTCACTTTTATGTGGGATATAAGGAAAACAAATATACCTCTGTCTCTTTCAAGTCTCTGTCTCTTTCAAGTCTCTGTCTCTTTCAAGTGTCTCCTTCCATGTCTCCCAAGTCCCTGGCACAAGTACAAGACTGAGTAGCAAGCATAGCTTTTTCACATATCTCTCTGTCCATTTTCCTCTTCCAACTTTTTATTTCTCCCCCTGCAAGCCCTTCTTTTCTAGGTTCTTCTTGATGCTCCCCTCTACCCTTCTTTGGGTGAGGCAGGAAATCTGGTACCTCCCTTTTCTACAGGGATTATATCATTAAAGTTAGTTTTCTTCATGGTGCTTCCCATATTGGAACTTGAGCTAGAGCCACATCTTCTGAAACTATCAATATTCTACCATCATTTTCACAGATGCTGGAAGTTCTCATCACCAGTCATTCCTCAGAAAGTTTTTCACCAGATTGCAGAAAATTACCATGGTCCTTTTTTATTGTCTTTGTAGTCTTCTTCAATAATTTTAACTAGAGGATTTTTACCCATAAGACTCAGGTGACTTTATTCATTTATTAAATCAGGTACTTAAATGAAGGAATGAAGATCTCTACTATTCCAGTTTTTTTTTTTTTTTTTTCCTATTTTCTTCCTTAGTGGTAAAGGCTGGAAAATTTCACTTTGAATTAGGAATCATAAGGCTGGTTAGAAAGAAAATGAAGTGAGGAAGTAAAGAATGACAAAGTCAGAGTCTGGTGCTTGGAAGACCTCCTAGGACACTAAACCTCAGCAACAATCTTTAGAAAAAGAATATCCTATTTGGTAGAACATACAGTTACACTCTATGTTATTGATGGCTCAGTTAGATGCTCTTCACCAGAGTTGTGTATCCATCTTAAATGTTGGGTATCAAACATTTGTATCCTTCTCTTAAGGGGAGTCCATGAAATGCCCAAGGAATGTCAAGAAATGCTTGGGAGGCTGTCAGTGGCTAGTACACTCATATTGCAAGTCCTGCCCTTAAATTACCTCATTATGACCATATCTACTGTACCAGTTCTGCTCCAGATGAGTTTGAGTATGGACTTCAGTTGAACCAGTGTGTCTCAAATCCTGGTATGTAAAACAATTACCTAGATAGAGGGCTTGTCAAAATAGATTACTGGAGCCCAGAGGTGTTGATGGCAAAAAAATCTGGGCCTGAAATTTTGCATTTGAACAGTTCTTTGGTGATACTTATGTGACTGATCAGGGACCATATTCTGAAAACTCCTGAGCTGAACTCTCAACTTTTCCTAAATCCTTTCCTTGTCCTCACTTGATATACCTATTCTCTCTCCGTGGTTTATTAGCATAAGAATTCCCAACTCAATCTCTATTTTTAAGCAACTTGGACCTAAAACAATAGTCTGTGTTAAACTTAACTTGAAGGACTTTTTAAAAAATGTCTTTTTTTGTGCAAATGCATCTTGAAGAGTAATTTCTATGAAGAGGAGGTTCCACATTAAAATGTGGGTCTGAGTCATAAAAGGAGGTTTTAGAGAAAAAGGTACAGAAAGAAGTTCAGAAGCTGAGACATGTAAAGGAGGGTGTGCCTGATTCTCAGCTTCGAACTTGCACCAGGGACTTTGGGGCATGTGAGGAGAGATGGAGTTGGATCTTGTAAATACAAACACTATGAAGAAATGTGGGGGAGAGACTGGGAGTAGACTGATAATTACAACCTCCTTTAATTTAATTTTTTGTTGTTGTTCTTTTCATCCCACATTCATCTGGTTCTTTCTTACTCTTTTTCAATAATTCCCAGCTAGAAGGTATCTTAGACTTGTGGTTACCTTTTAGATCTGAGGAGTCTTGTTTTGGGCCAACTTTATTTGACCAGACATTTACCCACAAGGACTGAGTATCTTTGGACTTTTTATTGGATAAATTGTTTTTTTTTCTCTTCTCTCTGTCCACATTATCTCATTAAAGTTTTTTCACAGTAAGAGAATTCTTTGTCTTTATGTGGCAGATGGCAGAACACATTAGAACCTGTAAGTTGGGAGTTTCTGAGGTACCCCTCAGTCTTCATGCTAATGTATGTATATATACATATATATGTACATATATATGTACATATATACATATATATGTACATATATATACATATATATGTACATATATATGTACATATATATGTACATATATATGTACATATATATATACATATATACATATACATGATGAAAAACATGATAGTGGTCTGTAAAAAAATATGCCAAACAAAATTTTGAAGGCTACATGGGCATTTTGCACACATGAGAGCACATTAACAGTAATAACCAAGCTTTCTCTAGTTTAATAGTTCTTCTTGGATTTGCTTCTGTGACTTTCTCAGTGGGCATCAGCACCTGTGCACTGAAGCATCCATAGCTGCTAAGGGACATAAAGCTTAAAGAAATGTGTGGGAATGGGAGATAGGAGAAAAACATCTCTCCCAATCATCTCTCCTAACCCTGTTAGGAGGATCACAAAGACCTGTTATTGATGACTCCACATTTCACAAGCTTATTGAAATTATACTGCAGAAGTTAATATCAACCCCTTAAAAAAGGATTCAAACAAACAAGAACATTGGAAATCAGCCTGTACAAAAACACAAAAAAATCACCGTATTATTCTCAAAATTCACAACCAAACATTCATTCCTGGATTGTTTATATTTAATTCTTTCCTTTTGGTCTCAGGTTAAATTGTCAAGGTTCTTCATCCCTCCTATTTTTACCAGTGAGTCACTATTTCTCCCTGAGATTCAGGCTGGGAACTAGAATATAAGTTATTTGGTTATTTGGGAAATTAGACTTCTTGGGTTTTTCTCTGTAAAATAATATTAGCTGATGTTTCTAACATATTAAACATTTTTCATTATTTTATATTTAGACATATTTTTCATCACACACACACATAAATCCCAGAATACCAGAACTATTTTCCATCATCTTTTTTGCTTTCAACATCACATTCAGTATGTGAAACATGAGTTTTCTTATCCCAAAATATGTAATTCACAATTTCTTTTCTTTATGTGGCACCATAAAGCTGTATATCCACTCCAAGAATAAGTGGCTGAGATAGCAAATCTCCTCTACCTTACATAGCAACAACTGACCTACATGAAGGCAAGACTAAGGTAGCAGAAAAGTGTCCTACTCTCATAAGGAGAAATTACTGCAATTTAAAGGGATGGGTGCAATTTATATTCAATTTTTATGTTTTTTTTTAATCTTACTTCTTAAAATAGACTATAAATTTGGCTTAGGTCAACTATTTAGGTACCAACAAACAGCATAAATGATTTAAACTCCAAATTAATTTACCTATGATTGGTTGTAAAACCTTCAAAGCTTTAACCACTTCCCTTGGGGTTAAAAAAAAAAATAGGAATAAAGTACACATGCTTGTTACCTACCAGACAAAAAGGGTCCAGAGCTGAAATGATGATATAATTCAGATTGATTGCATATTACCTTGTTTCCATTCTTCTTAAACCTTAGCTAAAGTTGGAAGGTCCAATTATTCAGACTAATCAGGTAACAAATGCACTAGCCCTTCTGAGCAACCTTATATATAAACAGGAGTAATTTTTCTACTTGTAACATCTAATAGTTTTTATGTCTGTGCCACCAGCAGGATTCTTTACCTATTGTTTGAAGTTAACTTGTGATCAGACACTCCACTTATATAGTGAATGTTGCATTAATTATATGATACTTGAGTATGCCTTTATAAAAAACTCCATAATTTTGAATTCAGGTATAGATATTTGCAGTGGGGTGGAGAGAAAACTTGGTGTGAGACCAGAAGCTGGGGAGTTAAAGAATTCACCAGAGACAGAGTAGAGAATAGAAAAGGAAAATTTACTGAAATATACTACTAAGAGAAACAGTGGAGAGACAGGAGAGATCTGCTCCCCAAAAAGTATTTCAGGTTCCTTTTTATAACCTGCTTTCCTAGGCTTTCCATGACTAAGGGAATAGTTTGGGGCCAGTTAGTCCTGAAATGTCTGCTCTTGATACTGACCTTTGACACAGAATGTGTCGTGATTAAAGTGATAAGTCTTACGGTCTGATTTTGGCACGCACCTTTGACACAAAATGTCTCATGATTAAGATGATAAGTCTTATGGTCTCATAGCAACCATATCAATTCCCTTATCCTCTGAAGGATATTTACTTGTTGCACAGCAGGTAGCAACTTAATTTTTAACTTTATTAAATGATATACTGACAATATTAGAGTGTCAAGTAGTACTTCAGAAACAAGAAATACTTCATACAATATTAAGCTTTTTTAAAAAAAATGTGAAAACCTCAGTGTCCCCCAACAATGTACATAAACATAAGGATGTGACTGTTAGTTGTCTCAGTCCCATATTTTGGAGATGTTAAATTGAAAAAAAAAACATGCTGTCTTTCCTTATGCTATCTTTCAGGCTGACTTGTAAGGACCCAGGTTATGTTTAACTGAATTAAATTATAGATCTAACTTTTGTGTAACTTTCTGGCAGATTATGATTTGTTTTTCAATGTACTTCAATTGAGAAGATATAGGAATATATTATGAAAATTATGAGGCATTAAGTTAAATTATCAATTTAGATCTATTTGGATTGAGAAATATTTTGATGTTTCAACTTTGTGGTTTAATGAAAATGTATTTGATATCCATTATGATTGTTGATAAGTACAAGTATACATATGATTTTTCAATTTTACAGAATGGCATCAAGAAATAGAATGTCAGGGCTCTACAGGTAGTAATGGGGCAACATTTTTGTATGGCATGCAACCAGTTTAATTTCACTAAGTGTAGTAAAAAGCTATTCCTTAAAATTGGCAACTACCTTTATGTTTCCTTAATGTCCATTTTTTCATATATTACCATATAAGTACATGTGACAAAAATTCTTTATTAAAGCTCTTCTGCAAAGGATTTATCCATAAGTGGATATTGCAATCTCATAAGTGCATCAAAGGTCTATCAAATACTTGGTTCTTTTAGTAATTTTCAAATATCATAAGTAGTGCTACAAATTTAAAATAAAATCTTTTAAGTAATACAAACTTAAAAACAGTAACTTTTTAAATAAGATTCTACAAAGATTAGTAAACAACTGCTTCTGTCAGAGAAAGAGAAAGTCTGATGAGAAAGTCACATTTTAATCTGCCGTTGGATATGCTGTTGGATAGATCTGTTGATACTATTTCAATAAAGTCCAACTATGATGCTGGTTCTCCACATATTGGATGCAGTTCACATGGAGAAATGTCAGCACTACCATATTGAATATGATAAAGTTCCTATCAATATTATTCAATAGCATCTATCATTTAGACTCATAGTAAAATAGAACTTAGCAAGCTTGTTTGAAGAAAAAACTTTCTTTTTCTAGTAGCCTATAACTCTAAACCATTATTTAGCATGTTAATTTTCAAGCCATATGTAATGCCAGAAATAACTAATTGTGAAACTGATGACTTTATAATGCTGCTCACAACTTTGTTATTTCAGGAAATGTCTGAATATTTTAAAGATAACAAATGTGTCATACATCTGAAAAAACTATTATATTATAAATAAAACTACATAATGTGTTTAATTCTAAAGACAATTTATAA
Source organism: Uropsilus gracilis (assembly GCA_004024945.1). Taxonomy (NCBI): domain Eukaryota; kingdom Metazoa; phylum Chordata; class Mammalia; order Eulipotyphla; family Talpidae; genus Uropsilus; species Uropsilus gracilis. The sequence goes on from PVHY01009655.1 coordinate 28,418, forward strand.
TTAATAATACAAATAACACTGACAGTATTCCTCTCATTGCGCTATTTCACTGGAAATTGAAAAAAAATAAGTAGTGGGTCATTATATGTATGTAAGCCATATAATTATTTAACATATCTTAGTTTGAAATTTTTAAATAAATCTGTAACGTATTCAACAACTATAAGATGTTAAAATGATAGTATTTAGCAGTCATGTATTTAATACATTTAATACATATCCTAAGCTCTTTAATAAAAGAATAAAATGGTGATAATTCATGGTTTCTACTTTCAATTTTCCATATAATAAAAAAGAATTAAGATAGATTTATAGTGGACAAGTTAGCTAATAAAACATTGAGGCATGCATGAAAGTATCATCAGAGATGTTTGGGTAAACTTAGAGAAGGTTTTACAAAGGAAATGAATGACATTTGTGTTTAGAGAGGCAATATGTTTCTTGGTTATAATTGTGGTTCTTGACTAGTTAGGTAGGATTACTAGCTCTGTCACTTAGCTGTGTAATGAATGAACCAAATTATTTAATCATTGCCACTGATTCTGAATTAAAAATACCCAGATTTTAATAAAGGGGTTTATGAACATGGAGATTTAAATATATTGATACCATAAAACACTGCAGACCATTACTGATACACAGTGTTTTAAGTGTTTGATATTAATATTTGAAGGATTAAGAATAGTTAATTGAATGGGTAAATCTGGGATGAGCAATCCAGATAAAAGTAATGGTATGAGCAAGTACAAGGGGTTAGGGTAGTGATCTTGAAGGTTCTTTCATACACACAGAAGTTTAAGTAGTTTATCGCTGCAGGTTATAAAACAAAATATTCAAAGAATAAATATAGCATTCATTATTTCAAGATTGTGTCTACATTTTTTCAAAGAAATGTAAAATGCCTCACTATCTGAAAAATGTTAAAATGACCTTATAATGAAATTAGTAAAGAATTATTTACAGAATATATACATTATCAAGTACTCATCCTAGAGCCAGTTTTAGCAAAAATTGGGAGATGCTGATATTTCAGGCAGAGTCCAATTAAGGAACTATTGTGATAGCACATGTGTCTAAAATATTAGAAGAGTAAGTAAGAAAAATTCAGGAGAGAAAAGGGAAAATTTGTTGGTAGAATAACCTGAACATGATAACACTTCAGGATTAGGTGGAAAGAAAAGAGAAAATATGGGAATTATATATACATGCATATGAATATTACATACCTGTTATTTTTAAAGATACCAACAAAAAACTTCTAGAAGACTGAAAATGCTAAAAGCAAATAGGAAGAAAGCGTAATTATTAAAATAATAAGGGAAAATGACAAATAGTGACTTCATAATGCTTCAAATGAGAATATTTAAAGAAAATCTTGTAGCTCAGGTTATTATCACAAAATACTACAGACTTTATGGTTTATACAGGACAAATTTACTTTTTCACAGTTTTGGAGTCTTGAAAGTTGAAGATCAAAGTACTGGTCATTAGGTTTTTGTTGAGCATGATCTTCCTGGTTTATAAACAGCTGCTTTCTCAATAAGCCTTACATAACTAAGAGTGAAAGAGACTCCATTGTGTCTTCTATTTATGTGTCATCTTATTGGATTAGGATCTCAGACTTATAACCTCCTTTAACCTTTATTACTTTCAGATCCTTCTTCCAAATATAGTAACATTGGAGATTAACTTTTCAACATAAGAATCTGTGGAAGTGTTAAAATGCTTTTTAAGTATCAATTTACCTGTTGTTTGAGTGTTTTATAAACCACATATAATCATCATAATTTTTATTTAATTATTTATTTTAACATCATTATGACTAATCTATATTTCTCTTGTAAAGGCAGATGCTGTATTTTTTCCAATAACATTATTATGATGAGTGACAACATAGGTCATATTTATAGACTTGAGAAATACAAGATATACTGCTTCATGTTGTTTTCATCCTTTGTGGGAATAAAATCAAGTAGTTATATGTATTCCCTACAGTTTCAGACATAACCCTTTGGGATTACCATTCCCCAATAAAGAGACCACAGTGAAAATTGAGGCAGTCTTCTATCATTCAATGCTTTCTTTACTGAGCACTCTAGAAACTGGAATTAGTTAGGTCATTTTTGGTATTTCTCTGGGAATAGCAAAAAAGAGAAAAGTGAAATTTGGTTTGAAGTCATTCTAAGCTTACAGCTTTGAATTTTTATTTTTTTATAAAAAAGTAAACAAATGTATGGCATTCCTTATTTAAATAAAGTATTATACAAGCCTGTGAAAATGAAGACAAGTATAATTATCTTTAAGACTTAAAAAAATTTCCCTAAAAATAGCAATACCAGGATAAATGTCTGTGTTCCCCAATGAGGGGTTTGCTGGAGCAAGCATTTTGTTCTGGTTGGAGAATTATCTCCTCACAGCTTCTGTTTTCCCAGTTACACTTACACTGATGTCACATTGACTGCATTTATAAAATGGACAGCTGCGTTTGCTACAATCAGGATCATATTGTTACTGTTGTTATTTGTCAGCACACTATTGGCCCCAATTCACAATAACTGGTTTTACAGATTCTGTTCCAAATTTTCTGATAATGAACTCTAACCTCTGTCACTTATTGCAAAAGGTGTTTTAAATTTATATAACATTTTTTCTGTTTATAACGCTATAACAGAAACCAGAACCAAGTAGACTTTGCCCTGGGACTTAGCAAACAATACCACTATTCCTACTCTATTTTCTACAGTCATCATCTTATTAAAATAAAGAAATACATGAGGAAAGTGAAGAGTACTGGAATTCCATTTTTTTTTTTAATTTAAGTGGAAGTTTTTGAAGAATATTCACAAGTTTTATTTGTCCCTATTATATCAAGGTTAAGAATAATACCAAGTGTTCTTAGGTAATTTTGTCTTCTACAATATAGTTAACATAAAACTTTCCTGTTTAGCACTTAGAACAAATTCGTGATCTGATTATTTCTGTTCCTGTTTCATAGATGAACATGTGAAAAGACTCATAAACTACATACACAGCACCGTAGTAAAAATATCTTTTCCCCATCCATGGTTTTCTTTCACCTCACCATACCACATCATCTATTGCATAGGCTACATATTTTAAACAGTAAGAATACAAAAAGAGTAGTCAAAATCATAATAATAGCTGACATTACACTTCCTGTTCAACAATATTGCACCAGAGTAAAACAAATGTCTTTTTTTTTTTTTTTTCAGAGTAGGTTTCGCTGTTTTTTTTTTTTTTTTTTTTTTTTTTTTACCCGTGGAACCTCAGGCTCTCGTTGCCCGGGGTACCACAGACTCAAGCAATCCCCAGCCTCAGCTTCCCAGGTAGCTGGGATTACAGGCACGCACCACCACGCCCAGATGTTTTTTTGAAATAGTTCTCGCTATGCGCCCCAGACAGGACTCGAATCACTATCCCTAGCCCCGGCCGCTTCATAGGCTGAAGCTTACAGGAACGAGCCACCGTGCCCAGCAGTAAAACAAATTTCAATAGGCCTCCCCTAAAAGTTTTATGAGAGTAAAGTTTGCTCTTCTTAAAATTTTGTATAAAATATTGATGTTTTAAAGGTAAGTATTGCATAGTTCAGACGTGTGATTGTGATGGGGCTTCACTAGGGCATGTTAGAAATATATTCATAGTTTATATTTTATCTAAATTTATGAAGTATTTCATATTTTTATAGTTTGTTTTGAGACAAATGTAAAACTCAAAAGTTTATGGTTTGCCGTAGGCAAGATATGAAAGATATATATATATGCACCGCTTGCAGTTTTCCTTATACTTTAATCCTGTATCTTATTTAGAGAAATCTATGTCACCAAAGATTTGTATTTTGGGGCTATAATGATCAAATAAAAATGTCAATAAAAAATGTCTGTATTTAAAGTGTATCTGTGTTTAGTCAAAAATCAAAGAAGAAAAATATAAAGGTATTGGCAAAAATGTGGAAATAAGGGAACATATGTACTCTGTAATGAGACTAAACTGGTATGGCTATAATGGAAAATGTGTAAAGACTGCTCAAAAATTTAAGGCCAAAAATATTTTATGATCTCACTATTTTATTTTTGACAATTTACCAAAAGAACAAAAAAACCCTAATTCAAAAAGATATATGCACTCCTATATTCATCGCAGCATTTTATTCAATAACAAAGATTTGGAAGCCATTTAAGTGCCCACTGAAGGATGAATAGGTAAAGATGTAGTATATATACCTAACCACTCAGCTATAAAGGTGAAGAAATTTTGTCATCAGTAGCAACATAGATGGAACTACATGGTATTATGCAAAGTGGTATAAATCAGAAGGAGGAAAAGAAACGCTGTGATTTCACTTGAATGTGAGAGCTAAAGAAATTGAAAGAACAAACAAGTTAAAAGAAACCTCTTCCATTATATGAACAAAATGATGGTTACCAGAGAGGGAAAGAATTAAATGGTATATGGTGGAAAATGAAAGTTAGATTTTTGGTGAGGACTAGAGTGCAGAATGTATAGATGTCAGATTACAGTGTTGGATATCTTAAAATATTTAATTTTTAAGCCAAAATTGTTTCTAAAAAATAATTTTTAAGAAGAAAGCACATATCTTATATCAAACACATATATCAAAATTTAATAAAAATTCTTTTCATAAAGTTTTATTAATGTAACATTATATTACAGCACTATATAGGCTTCAATATGCATCATTATAAACCACTATCTCTCTAGCAATAAGCTCAACACTAAAAATTCAGTTCTAGTCTTCTTTGTCATACATTTAACTCCCTTTGATTTACCCAATCACTAGGTTTCTTACCACAACAAAAAAATAGCTATGAATCTGTAGTCTAAAACAGAAGATAATTCTCTGTTGTACAATTATGCAAAACACCATGGTTCTACAATTTCTGAAAACATGATAGAGAAACTCTAGGACAATAACAACTTTTGACATTCATAAAATTTTTAAGCTTAAAGTATACAAAATGCATAATATTCCAAATTACTATGATAATTTACATAGTAATTTTAAAACTAGAACCATTAATGACTTTTGAGCTGATTTGTCCTACTTCCACATTTTATTGATAAGAATACTGACCATTAGTGCTGATATTTGCAAAAAGTAGTTACTGAAGTAGTACTCTGGTTTTCCTTAATCCAGTAACTCATCTCCATTATGAAATGTGATTCAACCATTTTACACATTATGCATATGAAATAACAAATGTGATATATTGGTCAGTTGTCCCTTAATTACATAACATCTTCAACTAAGAAGAGACTACTCATGAACATATGTATTTTTGAAACGATAATGAAATTTTAGAGATACATGGGTCTTAATTTCATATTGGCCTCTTTACTTGAATGTTAAACTCAGAGTCTGTTTTGTCCTGACTAAAAATGTCTACTAAAAAGAATTAACTCTGAGAAACTAACTTTGTGAAAATCCCAAAGGAAAACTGATAGTAATATTTTGGAAAATTGCCAAGTGCTGCTCAAAAATTGATACAGCTAATGAATGCTTTTATTTGAAAATATTAAATGTCAGATAAAAACTAATATTCACAAACATGCTGTTAGAAGTGTGCTCTGGATGCTTTTCACTAAGAATAGTAAGCTGTACTTATTCTACTCTTAGATTTTTAGACCCTCAATTATCATTGAGGAATCAAATATCAGTCCAAATTAACAGACAAGTGGGAAACTAATCAACAATATCTTTTGGTACTTTTGATCCTCTTAGATAGATAGACAAATATCCAAATTGTGCAATTCCTGTTCTTAGTTATCATTTATAAGATAAATGCTGTTGCTGCTTTGTAGTCAGTTGTCTAAAAGGAAATCATAAAAGAAGATGGATAATTTAGTTTCCTCACATGAGCTTGCAAAGTGATTGTTCCCAGATCTCTTAAGAATTGTTTAAAGTCAGGACTTCAGATTTTCTGTGCATTATAATTTGATGGTAGCCAATCTTTTAGAGACATAATCTGTCTATATTTACATCTGAAAAAGCACATACATCTCTACATGAAGCAAGAGTGTCTGTATCCACTACTGTCTATCAAATACAAGGCAAAATACAAGGAGAGAGAGGATAACCAAATATTGTATCTTGGATACTAACATGTGTCCTTTGACACAACATTCATGTTCCATTGAGCACTCCCATTCTTTGTACTCATAAGTGGGCTTACATCATTGCATTCAGTGCTAAGTCAATAAATATCCAATAAAATTCAGTTACCTCTAGCAACTAACATCTAAGGGGAATACAGATTTTATTTCAGTCTAGTAAGGAAAGAACATAAAATAAATAGAAAACTATAACAATTAAGTGCACAAACCTAGGAGTAAGACCCCTCTATGTTTTCTTAGTGATACCATTTCAATTAAGTGGTGATTTCTAAGAAAAGTACTGATTTCATTTCTGCTTACCTTGTTTTTCCTCATGTGTTAAGTTTGGTTAATAATAGTTTCTTCTACTACACTAGGCTATAGTGCCTGCAAAGCATTTTTGGTTTTCAGTAAGTAAGGAAGTGTAAGCACTCTCACACAATGTCCTTTCGAAGTCTTCTAAAAGCATATGAAGTAAATTAGGGATCAAATTATTAATTTGTACATGGTTCGGTTTAAGAAATTATGGAGACAATGTTTGGAAAAGGACATACTTAAAATGGCATACTTATTGATATTCGGTCATGTTTGGTCTTTCATTCTTACAAAGTAATGTCCTTGAAAAAGACCTCCTATAAATATGTGCTGGAAACTTGGTTTCTAGACTAAAGGAATTTACACAATGATACATCTTGCTTAATGTGTCTTGTGTACTGCTCACTGAAAATCTATATAATGATTAAAATGATGAAATGCTTTAGCCATACAGTAGTTACCTTAGAAACGTTGCAATGTGGGTTGTAAAAAATCACCTTTCATATTCTGAACCGATTCTTTAAAAAAATAATTATGCCATGCAACCTAATTTTAAATGACTGAATAAAACCATATTTTGGTATTTCAGTTTCAACAGCAACACTAGTTTAGCTGTAACGTAGTGTCCTTATGATAATTTTATAGTTATGCAAAAGTAATACTTTTATAACTCAATAGCTTTATTTTAAAAACAGCTTTTAAATAATAATTAGTGTAAATAAACATGGTCTGTTTATGAGGTTCTATTCTAAGAGAAATGAACAAATTGGTGACAAAACAAAGTCCCTACCTTTTGAGGTTAGATTATATTGGGGAGATAGATGTAATATATGCTAAGTACATGTTTACAAAATTAAGCAATCTAAAAGCATCAGGAATGACCTGGGCTTGGAAGTAGAAAGTGTGGGAAGATTTTCAATAGCAAGTTTAAAATTTAGAAAGTGAACCAGAAAGTTATCTTTGAAGATGAAATATTTGAGCGTATATTTGAGTGAAGTGAGTAGACCTACACCATGAAAACACCGAGAGACTGGTTATGCCACGCAGAAAAAAATGAACCTAGCAAATGATTCTTTTTCTAGCAAGAAAAGAATGGAGCCCAGATTATTTAGAGAGGAGTACAAAATTAATAGGTAGAACATAATCTGGTTTAGGGTTTACAAAATTTACTCCAGTTGCTGTCTTTGGACAGTATGGAGTTAGATAGAGAGCAGTAAGAGCACAACACAAGATTAGACATTTTAAGACATCTGTAAAGAAACTACTAGAAACTAAACATGAAACTAGACATGAAAGTAATGAATTCCAGTGTTATAATGAAAGTAATTGTAATTAGTTTTTTTGAAGCATATTTTGAAAAACAGATTGATTGTTCAGGCCTCTACATATAGCAGTGAGACATGCTCCATGAAGCACTTTGTAAGAGTTGACTTTGACTTCAAATGTCGTCTTGTCCATTTTCACAGCTGCATGTGGACTTTCCTTACATTCTACCTGCAGCTGGTCATTCAGTTTTTTTGAAAACTGTCAGGGTATTTTTATTTTTCTTATATTAGGCCTATAGGTAACCTAGTTCTCCTTTGAAATAGAGAGTAGAAAAATTTGCTACTTCTTTTTAGATACTACTTTTTTTCTTACTGTGTAATGTTTTTGGACTAAGGTATTTTTAAAGGTATCTGGGTAAATGTGTGGTAAAATAATAGAAAATAACACATTCTATAGTCTCCCTTTAAAATGTCATTAGGAACCTGAGTAAAAATCTCCTCTAATAAAGAAATTTTTTCTATATTGATTAATATAGAATTAATATTGATTAATATTGATTGATATTGATTAATATTGAATTACTTTTTTTTCTAGCACAGGACTTTACATGGTAAAATATTTTTATTTTTCAGAAAATTAGTGTGTCTCATAATTTTTTAATTGATAAATACAAAAATGACAGATATTTTTTTAAAAAATCTGATAGGTATTGAATATAAGCATATTCTATGTGGTTAGATTACATGGAGTTGAAGCAACTAAAGATTGTGTTAAATATGTTGTAAGCATATCATATCAATCAGGATAAACAGGATAAACTGTTCTCCCTCACTCAGAGAGTTACTGAAGCAGTTCTTTCCTATGAATTGAAGTCCAGCATACAGACTGGACTTGGAATTCACTAGATTTCACCAGGAATAAAAGATAACTGAATTTTTCTCATTTTTAATTCTGCTCATATTACTAGCAATTTATTTGTTCCATTTGCAACCATTATATGTTTTATGTTATTTATGTTTTGACCCCAGGCAGTTATGTATTTTAAATAAAAGACATAGCCAAAAAGAGAAACATAAATCAATTCATTACAGAATGCTTTCATCAGTTTGACACTGTTGTTTAAAAAACACATCAAATATATTTATACCACCAGTTTTGAATTCAGACAAAATTCATTATCTTATATCAAATAGGGGTTGGGTTATTTTTCTAAAGTAAAATATATCTTTATTATGCAATAACCTATGCTAACTGCTCTCCTATTTAAAAAAATGTATTCATTCTTAGATAATTTGTTTAGTACTCTCTTAGCCAACTTGTAATTCTCAAGATTTATACTTTCTATCTTTGTCAAAGGAATATAATCATTAATTTTGTTTTCATTTACATGTATTTTTGATAATGGAATGCAATGAACTTACAAATCTATGCCCCTTAAAGGTGGAAACTGATTTTTATACATGTTATTTTATTGGAAGCAGAGAGAGTCTTCATAGCTGAGGAGAACTGGAAAGACAATTAGAAGTGAACCATAATTAACTGACTGCATGAAATAAAAATGTAGATGAATTCTTTAAAAAAAAGAAAAAAGAAACTGAGGTCTGGTTACTATTACAGTCAATAATAAGTAAGACCAGCATGCATTATACAAACTCTATTAAAGTTTTGATAAATTTGTCCTACAAAATAACATTCTTCCTTACCTAAGGTGAGATGAGATAACCAGAATTGAAGGGAGGCCTCCTCACATTAAACAATATTAGAAACCATTAGAAAATCTACTAATTCATAAACACACACAACATACACACACACCAGGACATAGTTACTCATATCATGTCACATAAGGTTTTTGCAATTTTGTGTGTCTTTAACCATCCCTAATAAGTACTGGTTAGAATGCTATATAGGGAGCTTTGATCATGAGAAACTATTTCCATTTGTATGAATGAATAAGAAATATCATCACTTTACATATTAGAATGCCTAAGCATATCTAATTGCAATCATAAGATGGGAGTTACTTAACTAGTCACTGAGCACTACTGTATGCTAAGAATTTTTCTGGAAACTAGAGAAGCATTACTGTTATAGTCATTATTACTTTAAATCTAACTTAACAGAGTTTAAAAGATAATCTTGCCTATGAATCAATCATCTGAGTAAAACATAATAGTAAATGAAAAGAATAACAATAGATTATATATATATATAATATATGTCAGTGATGAATATGATTGACTATCAAAAAAGATAGTAATACCACAGGAAAGAATACTGATACATTTGCATTCTTATGGGGGGTGGGTGAGAAGGAGGAATGAGGGAGTAAGAGACAGAAAAAACAATTTACTTAGTAAAATTAGCTGAAATGTTGTAACTTTTGATCACCTTAGCTCACTTCCCACCTCGCATTTGATTCATATATTCTTGACAATGTCACTATAATCTCTCTATCTATGAGTTTGATGTTTTTTAGATGCCACTTATAAGTGAGATCAGTGAGATCACATGGTGTTTGTCCTCTCTTTGTTTGTTGTGTCATTTTTTACCTTTTATTAAATTTTATTATTTTCATACATCTGTTATATTTGTAAAGTTTTTGCTTCCCTTAGGCATGGTCCTCATCCCTCCCTTTCCACTTCTCTTTGACACCCCCCCCCCAATCCCCCCACCCATTACTCCAACTCCTCTCTCACTGCCAGTTGTTTGTTGACATTTAGCCCACTGGTCTCTTCTTTTTCTTCTCTGGGGTAATGGTCTTCTCCTGGATGATGTTCAAGGTCTTTATTTATTCCTCTGGCCTCCAGTACATCTGCAGCTAAATTGTTGTTTTTCTTGTTCCTAATGAGGACTGACTGAGATGGGAATGAACCAGAGGACGAACCCCTACCTGCCAGTGCCCTAGCAGAGAACCGCCTCCTCCTCCTCCTGAACCTGAAGGAGGCAAGGGGCAGAGCCCTGAGGCTATGGTGTCACCAGGTATTGGGACCCTAATTCCCCACTGGAGCAGGCCTCACCTGCTCCCACCCCACACCAACTATCCAAGCTACCATGCATGGGGATCCCAGGGCCTTCTCCCAGGTTATGTACCCAAGAGCAGGATGATTTGAGGGCACTTAACATAGTGCCCTCAAATTCCATGTATGCTGTCACAACTGGCAAGGTTTACTTCATTTTTATGGGTGAATACTATTCCATTACACATGTACTATATATTATGTATACTTATTTTTTTATTCCTTCATCCATGTATAGGCATTTTAGGTTGCATTCATGTCTCAATTATTGCAAATACTTATCAATAAATATGGGAATGTATATGTATTTTTGAATGACTGTTTTCATTTCCTTCAGACAGCCAGAAATGAAGTTGCAGAATTATGAAAAAAATATACAGCATTTTATGTGCCATTGTTTCCTATAACATTGATAAAATAGGAGACATCCTCTTCATAAGGTGTAGAATGAATGTAGTGGTTTAGTTACTACTTAGTAAATCCTTCAGTATTTTGTTATTAGCATGTAGGATTACAAGAGATTAAAAAAATTAATATCAATGATAGAGTTCCTTTTGTGTGCTTACAAAAAAAATCAGATATAAGTCTATATTGATAACTCCTACAAACCTATAGAAAAAATACAAAACACATTAAACTAATAGGCATCTCACAAGAGGGATTGTGAATGATAACTAATATATAGATATGTTTAGAACCATACAGATCAAAGAAATGAAAATAAATAGCATATTAAATTGGTATTCTATGTCATCTATTTTTTAACATTTGAAAGATTTTTTAATTTAATTTAATTTAATTTTTTTATTTTTAAAGATTTATATATATTTCACATCATTTTAGTCCCTATGTCATCTTGATTGACACAAATAAGTCTGACAATTTCTCATTTTTGGAAATGTCTTATGGCCACATGATATCTAATACATTGCTGTTAAAATGGGAAAATTATACAAGCATTTTGGAAAGAAATCAGAAGTTCCCGTCTAATAAGGAAACTTCTCTGTGAGTCGGTAATTACATAGTTACAAGTACATTAGAGGACATTTGTAAGAATGCTCATAGTAGAATTATTCACAGCAGCAAAAATGAAGAAATCATTTAGATATCTTTATGGGGGAGTGAATAAAATATGTTATATTCACATGAAGATGTAATTGAAAGAAATTAACTAAACCTGCATTCAATGTATATACCTATAACAGCACATAGAAAATATAAGTCCCCAAAGATTAATCATTGTATGATATTTTCTTATAACATTAAACAAGCAGATTAAATTATCTTCAATAATAGATTACAGATATAAGAAAACATACAAAAATATATAAAAAGGAAAATAAATGATAAATGTTACATTTAAGATTTTTGAAAAAGATAAAATTTTTAGTTATGGTAATGGTAGGACACACAGATATAAATTATTTCAAGATCCTAAATTTTGTCATGGGAACTGAGCTTATACCTGTTTATTACATTATTATAAAAATACTAAGTAATTATATTATAAAAATTACATTTTTAAAAACTAACCATGAGTAAAACTGTTATTTTTCTTTCTCCTGCTAGGTTATCTCACATAGCATAATCCCCTCTCATTCCATCATGCTGTTGCAAATGAAAATATTTCACTTCTTTCTATACCTGGGTTGTTATCACAACTTGGTTATTATAAATGGTTCTGCAATGAACATAATGGTGCATAACTCCAAATTAGCATTTTTTTTTGCATTCTTTGGCTAGATACCAAGGAATGAAATTACTAAGATCACATTGTATATCTAATTTTAATGTTCTGAGGAACCACCATATTATTCTATGTAGGAGCTGGGCAGTCTACCTTCCCACCAACTGTGTATCAGAGCTCCTTTTTTCCCTATACTTTCACCAGTACTTTAATAATCTCACTTATATGTGGGATATAAAGAAACAAACAAAGAGACAGATCAAACTAAAAGAAACCATAGAAATATGACAAGTAGCAGAATTGGGGCTACTTGAAGGGGTGGGTGGGGATAGGGAGTAAAGAAGAAAATGGAGTCAATGGTTTATTGTGGAAGATTGTGGGTACTTCGGTGGTATGTGTGGTGTGGCAACATATTTCTGAAGAGATGTGAACCTATACCTCTAATCATATACAGTGTAAACCAATGTTATGTCAATTAAAAATAAAATAAAAAGAAAATATAATAATAACTAACCCTGCAAAAAAAATATGTTATATATAAAACAAAGGTGACGGTATTTCATGAACAAAGGATTAATATTAGTAAAGCTCTATGAAGCAGTGATCTTATATATGTATACATCTACAATAACTGAAAATTATAAAACTTTGTTTAACATCTTAGGACAAATCAATTAATATATTCAGCAGTGTTATATCAGTGCCTTATATCATGTTGTTAAATAATATTCCATTATATCTCTGCAATATATTTTTCCTATAATATGGATTAAATTCATCTTTTTGTTATAAAAATATTTCTTTGGACATGTAAAACATGTTTTGTGTGTATTATATGTACATATACATCCATCCCATCAATGTGGAGGAAAAATATCTAGAATTTATTAATTTTTTTCTATATCTGTTATTATTCATTGTCCTCTTTCCTAACACTGCTTTTGGGAAAGTAGAGAGTACAGTTTTATCTTGTGTAAGAATTATGTTCGTTTCATTTCTAGATTATATTGACTGTACTAAATTTCACAAAATCAATCATGCTTTTCTCTCTCATATCCTATAACCCAAGACTTGATGGAAGCTATTTGAGTACTGTTACTCAAAATTATCTTATTATTACTGTTTTGGTGAAGGAAAGAGTGAAGCATAATGTCTTTGACAATGGTTCATCTAACACTTAAAATTTTGAGTAACATGTTGTAATACAGTAATTTGAAATATACTAAGAAACAATGAACAAATAGTGATTTCCAGTGTTCTGTTGATCAACATGAAGCTAAAGAAAGTACTATCTTCTCTTGAAACTCTATCTAGCATTAAAAATGACACTGAAAAATTCAAACTTGAATTCCATTTATTAAAATTTTATCATGTGCTCGTTTCATTGTTATGGGCAAGCGGACCACTGCTTTCTTGAAATTTGTCAACACAGCAACTAAGTCTATCACTAAGTTGTTTTATCTCCTTACTAAGAACACTTGCAAGTTGGCACTCTTTCAGAAATACTCACATTCATCTTACTGTCAGCACACTTCTTGGAATAGAAGCTATACTTTGTCTTCTTGATGTTTGCAAAGCTTTAGAAAACCAACGTCAACTGGCAGAGAGTTGAGGCATGTTATACAATATCCAATTTAATGGCAAAATGCTTCATTGGTGCTTTATGTTATGTTAAAGGCTTTAGAATAAGATTTTAGCAATTTCTTCAGAAGTATATTCTCTTGAGAGACATGCTTTGGTATGTAGGATATATACAAAGGAGAAGGAGAAAATGGAAAAAGGAGAAATTGGCTAAAAATTTTAGAAACTAAATATTTGAGTGATGATAGCTTTTCTTGAGTTACTCTATGTTACCTCCTACCTCATGTAGAATTGTCTTATGTAAACTTTACTATGACTACTCTCAGATTACATTACTCATATAATTATAATTTTCCAATTAAAATATTTCTATATTTCCTTTACAAACACACACACATATACACACATGAAATAAAACCCCAAAACATTCTAATATGTGAAAGATGTGGTATCAGTTTGGTAAAATTTTAGTGAGTAGGTTTAGTGAGAAAGGTTTATAATTTGAGATATAAGAACACAAAACATAAACACAAATTTAAAGGAAATTTAAAGTTAATGCCAAGAAGCTATAGTCCAATACTTCTAAGAAAATAAATTTAAATAAAAAATACCAGTAGATGAGAATGACTAGCCACTAACTTGAGCAATTACTTTTTCTTTAGCTCTCAGTAAGTGATTGCCAGTTATAGGGTAGTCATGTCAAATGGATAAAAGAGTATATTTCTCTTCATCTGTATAATTCAGGTAATCAAATGTTTATATTCTGGGTTAAGATAGGTTAGCAAAAGTATCATGTGAGATATTCTTGAAGTTGCCTCTTCACTTTCCTCTGTGTTTCAGAGTACAAAATGACCTATGAAATGGAAACTCTAACATATAGAAGGACAACACAAGACCTTGAGTTTCTGACAGAATGAACATTTCATATAAGATCCACACTGCTGAAACTTGATTTCTTTCTTATAGGAGAACTAAAGTAGCATATTGTTCAAGTCAAGATGTTATTTATAAGTATACCTAGCCCTTATTAGTATTTCATTCATAGACAATAACATATATTCTGAATACAAGCAGAATAATTACAATTTCCACTTCAGAATTTCAGAAACACTCTTTTTACAAACTCATTCAAATTTAGTCTCAACACAACTTCCAACTATATTCTTTCACTAATTGTCATGACCAACCAGTTTTGCTTTCTTAATTGGTCTTAGTAAATCTTGGTACATTCATCAATAGTCATTACTTTTATGTCTCCATTCAACTTCACATTCTCATACACTACATTGTTGAGAAAGCAATCTCAATCTTTGTAATCTCTGGATTTTCTAATTTAGGGACTTCAGTAGCAAAAATTAAAACATTTTCTTCTTTTTAAACTTTCATACCCTCCATTTTTTTATTCTCCATTATTATAGAAAAGGGTACAGTTATCAGGGTACTATACACCACAATTCACTTCAAATCAATCCTTAAATCTTGTTATCTTCTTTATGCCTGGAATTTTTTATATATTTATTTTTCACTTCCTTCGTTTAGACTACTTCAATTACTTATTGATTCAATCTTTTCTCTTTTGTTCATTCTAGTCTATAGTAATTTTATGGGAAATGGTTTACTATTGTTATCCCAAAGTTTTAAAAATATTTTTTCCAAGCCTTCTGGCAATGTGCTCTTTTAACAATTTCAGTGTAGTTGGTATAGTCCATCAATAGTTGACTTCAAACTAACTTTTTTACTACCATATTTTAACTGATCTTCTCTTCTGTGTTATTTTGCCAAGGCTTACATAAAACAGCACCACAGACTTAAATAACAGAGGTGTATTTTCTCGTAGCTCTGGAGGCTAAATATCCAAGATCAAGACATCAGTAGACTTCTTCTGAAGCCTTCCTTCCTTCCTTACTTGCCCATGGCTGCAATCTTGATCATGTCTTTGTTATATGAGTCTCTGCTATTTCTCTATAGATCATAATCTCTTTTTGTTATAAGGACTTCAGTCAGATTGGATACAGCTCCCCCTAATGATTTCTTTCAATTTTATTTTCTTTAAGATTTTGTTAAGTATATTGATATTTCTTAAGTAATATAAACAAAGTATTGTTTGTATCTTAAGTAAAATGGCTCTCAAAGGTACTTGTATAAAGTTTGAATCCTTGTTCAACCTAAATAACTTCTTAGTTACCCCAATGGCTAATACAAAAGCAACAACAAAAAACCCCTCCTTTTCTTCTTGAAAAGTTTCTCTTGAAACTTTACATGGATTTCAGCCTGCTTTTTGTATTCAGGCTTTACCAAATATCTCATTCCTTATGGTACTGTATTGAATGTATTACTTTCTATAACATTCTCAGAATTTTTCCTCCAGATTTTTTTTCTCTCCATTTCCCTAAAGTGATTTTTACATGATCCTTTTATGTGTCAAGCTTATATTACCATTGAAGGAATCTGAGTAGCTAGCGAGCATCCATCAGGATTCAAACTCAGCCTAATCCTATTTTTTACAGACATTACACAGCATCATGTAAATCTAGAGATAAATCAATTATTTACTAGATTCCTATTATAGTAAGGGTGGGATTCAAACTGTTATGACTGGTTTGAAAACCCCATTAATCATTAGATACAGATGACAACTATTATTCCTCCTTTGATTTCCATTGTAAGCACTACTTTGTTTGGGATTTGGAGGGGGGGTTGAATCAGGATTGAAGTAAAATCCCTCTCTTGGTTATTTATTTTTCCTAGTGTGCAATGGAGAATGCAATTTTGAAATTTTACATAATGACTTACTCAAATGACAGAAAATCAGTTGAAGAAAAAGAAAAAAGCCCCACTTCTGTGTAAGAAATAAAATGGGCCAAATGTTGCAAAAAGAAAAGAACTTCAAGTTGTCTAATTTCTTCTGTTAAAAAAATGTCAAAAATAGTTACAAGGCTATTCACATATTTTATAAAGATGGCAGATGGCAAGTCATTGGTTATTAATTAGTTTCTTCAACAAAAGTCCCAACTGTTTAGAGGTATTTATTCCAAGTCCATGTCTAGTTTTGAGTGCCGTGTTGGTATAATAGGGATGCAATGGTGCAACTGGGGGACCATGATCATAGCATGGTAATGCTGCATTAGGATGGCAGCCATTTTTCCCTAGTGGGTGGATTCTTGGAGAATGGAAGACAAGATTTCTCATGAGAGGAACAGAAAGAGGGGATTTAAGAAGGAACATGGCTGGAGAGAGAGAGAAAAAAAGCTGGAGAAAAGGGAGAACAGAAGAGCAGCAGGGAGGCTAGAGGCCTCGGAGTAGCCACTGCCAAGTGCAGTAGCAGGGCAGGGAAGGAAGCCACCTTGTGGGCTTCCAATGTCAGGCCAGACTAGGCCAGTGAGGAGCTTGGGGAAGCATGCTGGAGAAGATTGTGACCTGTGTAAGCTGATTTGGAAATTTGTTACTTGAAAACTTGCTTTAACTTTGAAACTGTCAAGCTTGGGAATTGTCTGGAGACCTGAAGAGAACTTACAGTGCTTCTGTTTTCATTGTGAGATGCTTGAAGTGATTTCTGCTACTGTTGTTTCTCTTGAGCCTTGGTGGTTTAGAGTCACTTTAGAGTTGAAGCAGAAAGAACGTTGGAACTGTGCCATTTGGAGGAGGAGTAACCATACAATTTTGGTTTCTTTATTTAGCTTTAAGTGAATAACTATCTTTGGAGGAGGATCGATGATGCCATCTTGGTTTCTTTATTTGGTTTGAAGATGGGACAGCTGCCAGTTTGTGGATGTATGTGGCTTAAGGACCCACATCTTTCTTTTTGGACTGGAGACTGAACTGTGCAGGAAGATAATCAAAGGGTCCCTTGTCCTTCCATGATTCTTGGTTATTTTGTCTTTTTAAAGAATAGATCTGTTTTACCTCATTTTAATACAGTATGGTCTTGCTACTGGTTACACAGGCTGGAACGAATCTGATGAGTGACTGGATTTAAAGGGTCAGCTGCTCCCATTTGTAAGTTTAGATAAGTTCTCTGTTTTGTTGTTGTTTTTTTTAATCTGATTTCAGGTGCATTATTGCTGTTCTGTTATATTGGTGCAAGACTGAGGAGTATACAGGGACCTGAAATTGTTAAGGTGTGCAAAGTCTAAAAAGGGTCCAGTCATCTGGACCAAATGCGAAGGGAGTAGATACTTAGTGTCAGAGATCTTTAATAGAATTAGTGTGGAGACAGAGAAGTTGCTAATAATAGTTTCAAACAACACTTCCCCAAATACCCATCCTTTCATGGGCAAATGCCCAACCAGATAGAGTCAGCTAAAAGCGGAGCCCCCAAATCTTGCCAAATATCAGCTATCTTCTGTTGAAAATAGTATTAAGCAGGTCTTAGAGAATTGGGATAGAGAAAATTCAAATCAAAGTACAAATCAAGGTTATAGCTACTATTGTTTCTGCCAAAGACAGTGTCCCATGTGACTTTCAATCACATGTCTCCTTCAAGTATAGTTTTCTCTAAATATCTCTCCTCTACATGTCTCTTCCAAGTCTTTCCCAGCAGTACCAGAATACAAGTTAGTTTGTTGAAGCAAGAGGGAGAGGTGGGTCTGCTTATCTTCCATATTATACAGGTTTACCTGGTTATCCAGCTCTGTTCTGAGTTCTTAGTTGCTCCCCTACATAGAAAGTCCAGTTCATGGCATACTAGCATTTATAATCCAAGATGTAAGTGGGACAGGTAAATGGTGTCCACACTATCCTTCTTCCCTCTTTAACAGTTGCATTATGTATTTTGGAGTGAAAAAATAGAATGGTTATTGAACTTAATGAAGTTATGTCATTGCAAGAACATCATTATAGTTTAAAATAAGAACGATAAAGGCAGAGTGGTGGAATGGTTAAAAACAGTAAGTCCAGGCTTAAATACTGGTTCTGTACCTAATGGGTGTTAAGTTTTTTGAGGAAAAAACGAAGTCAATATTGACCATTAGTAGAATTACAATAATAATATCTAACTCATGGGACTGTTATAATGTCATGTACTTTGTACAATAAGCACAGTGCACACACAGAGGATATCAGTAATATTATTGCCATCTATACATCTCCCTCATCTGTTGCTTGTTCACAGTCAAGGGTCATGTACAATTTATGGTCTGGAGTATATGTGATGAACACATCAGTCATGTTCCTTTTCAAACAGATCTCACACCACATAGAGAATCTTCTAATAAAGGTTAAGAAGCTGGACTCTGAAATTAGACTGTCAAGTTCAAATCTGCCTGTACCATTTAATCAGCTGTGTGACCTTGGCAAGATTACTTCACATCTCTCCTCATCTATAACATGAAATTACTAGATTTGCTATTAGTAATATGTAAATCAATAAAATCTATTTCTCTTAGAATAGTACTTGGTACATAAAAGGTGTTCAGCAAAGATTAGCTACAATTTGACTTAAACCAATAACTTCTTGATCTATTTCACAGGACTGACATGAATCAAAAAGACATAAGGAATCGCAATGTAAAGGAAATAATTTCAGGTCCACAAAGAAGAGATTCATCTAGTATGACTTTCCTTCCTGAAACAAATATGTTATTTTAATATAGAATAAGTAAGTTTTGTATAGTTTTTCACACAGTTAACAGCATTTAAATAGGAAACATCTTCATTTCTTTAATTTCAGAATTAGACATCCTATATAGCATTCACTTGAGGACTAGGTAGGTCTCAAAGACTTCAGTTCTATTCATTATAGGTAATTTTTTTTAGTCAGAGAGAGCCTAATAAAGATACTTCAATCACAATCCTCTTCTAATGAATATCATTAATCTAATTATCTAGAGGTGATTTGATGATAAGGATGCTATATATGATCACTTTCTGTCAGGGACTGAATGTTTGTGACCCACTTAACTTTCCCTCCCCAAATCACATGCTGAATTTCTGTCATTCCTGATGTGCTGGTATTTGAATAGGGGCATTTGGGAAGTGAATTCAGATTAGGTGATGAATGTGGGATCTTCATGATTAGTGGCCTTTTAAGGAAGATTTCTCTCTCTCCACTCCCATACTCACTTTTTCCATGTGCACTTATCATGAAAAGGTCATATGAGAACATGCAGAAAAAGGAAGCCATTATGAGAAGTCTCACCAGGAAATGAATCATAGGGTACATTGGTCTGGACACCCCAACTTTCAGAGCCAGGAGAGAGCTCAATGTTTAGAGCCAAAAGAAATCAATTTCTGCTCTTTGGTCATCCAGTAGGTGGTATCATGTAAGGTATCAGAGATGGTCAAACCTTCCCTTTGCTTCTTTCTGCAAGGTCTCTCCCTAGTAAAGGGAGTAACTAATGAAACATATCACAGGTCAATTTCTTTATAACTTCCATTCACCTTTTACTGTAACTTTTCTTTACATAATGGCAGAAATGTATCTGTTCTACTTTTCTTTCTATGTAACTCTTCAAAGATATCTTATACTGAAAGGTAAAACTTTCAATAATTCCAAAATCAGAACATATGAAGTCTTCTTTAACTCCTAACAAAACATCTGGCCTCTTACTATTCAATCTTCAATCTTACTATTTAGTCTTCAATCTTTTCATTTCTTTGTTTTTTCTTTTTTAAAAAAAAAACTACACTTTGTGATTTTCACCTAAAATTTCATGGAAACTTATCAATATCAGTGAAGAGAACTTTCTCATTCTTTTGTTCAGCAGTAGAGTATCCTGGGGGCTTGATAGACTGTGTCTGTACCATATAGGCTAAAAAATGTTTTGTAACGTGAGATTCAAGAAATGAGAATCACATCTCTACTGTAAGTTTCTATGCTACCCTTCATTCAGTGCCCTCTGTGTTCCAGGTGCTGACTTTTCATATTTAAGTAGGATAAAAAAATAACTATCCTCTTAAAATTTTAGGTGTACAATAAAGGAGTGTTAACTATCCAAATATGTGAAACAGATCTTTAGAACTCACTCGTTACCTATAATTGTAATTTTGTAACAGATTTCACTTCTTTTTTCTGACATAAGGATGGCAGTATGGAAATAAATAAAGAAAATGCACTGTATAACTATTCACCTGGGTTTGACTCCTCAGTCCTCAAGAATATTTGCAATTTAGTATTTGATATTCTCATGGTAATAATGCCTGAAGACAAAGTCATATTTAAATACAAGAGAATCACACTGCTCCAATATTATTCAATTAAATCAATATTCAATTGCATACGCATTAAAGATCTTATTTTAAATTTTACATATTTCTTTATTCAGTATATATATATATATATATATATATATATAACTTTGCTTAACCTTGAATAATTGAAAATCTGGTGATCTGGTGTCTGGCTATTTGAGTAGAATGAAGTGGTTAATGGGGCAAGCTTCAGAGTCAGGCAAACACAGATTCTGCCTATTTTGCCATTTATAACAGAAAAGGCTTTCTTTGTGATCTTGGGTAAATCAGCTTATGCATCGATTTCCCTTAGTCTCAGGATATAGCATTTAGGTTAGTGCATTATAAAGAGGATCAAATAGAAATATGCATATATACCCCCATCACACTGTAATTAATAAACGATGCTTTTTATTAGTTGATCATTATCATTAAATTCATTTGTTTTCTGTTAAATTCTGTGCCAGATATTGAAGAACAATAAAGCATAGTATACCATCCTTGCTCTGAGTCCATCGTATATTGGAAAGATATAAGGAATAATAATTAATCTATAACAAAGCAATATATCAATATGTTGAATACCCTTTCAGGGAAGAAAAAAAAAATGTTTTGGAACTACCTGGTTGGAAATACAGCAGTAATCTTGAAGAGATTAAAGTTTCAAGAATTTTTCCATTGAAAATGATACCATTTATACCAACTTCAGATTTCGCATGCCAACAAATATAGAGAAATACACAAAACTCAAACACTATAGGAGTTATTTTAATTTGATTAGGTGGGATTGGAAGGCTCTTCAATCAGATAGCACCGTTGAGTTTTAGTGATTTCTTTTAATTTTCTTTTTAGTAATTTCTTTTAGTAATTTCTTTAGTTGAGTTTTAGTAATCTCTTTTAACTATGCATATAGTTATAAGAATACAAAAAATGAGATGAGTATTCTTACTCCAGTGCTTATCCCTTTTATTTAACGTTAAACATCTTACCCATAATACAAAGTGTGAAAAGTGGAAGGGGAAAAGGTGATTTCTATTTTTCTCTTCTTTTTTGGTATAACAAATACAGACTTTAAGTTTAGTTTTGCAACAATCAAAAGTTACATAGGAAACTCCATCTTTTCAAAGGAGTGATCAATGAATGCTTCTAGAAACGGATCTATAAAATAAACAAGCTTTCTACTTTGTGGAAGGGACTTAAGGGTCAGACACATTATACCCCTTCTTAACAAATACCAAGGTTGCCTACACATCTTATAAACCAACGTTCAGGACAAGTGAAAAAGACTCATCTGTGGCCGGCACATGACTTTCCAAACATTTCCTAGAAGTTAAAAACACCTTTCAGTTATTAAATCTGTAAATAACCCATGTGTATTTATTTTGAAGTCAGGCATCACTAGCAGACAGTGACATGGACAGCAACAACAACCACAAAAAGGACATTCAAGCTCTGCTGTTTGGAGTCAGTTTTGAATTAGTATTACTTCCAACAAGCAAATCTCTTGATCACAGCTCTGTAAGTGTTCTCTATTGTCTGCCACAGTTTCATCTTTAAATGATAGACACGTAATTACAATTCATGAACATGGTGTATTTTGCTGAAAATGGTTTGTTTTAAATCTTGTTGTCACTTCACTTCAGCATCAAGAATTGTCATTTATTAATTAGGGCTAAGAACTGAGACTAGAAGAAACATGACTTCGGGCAAGCAGATAATTTAGACCAAGTTTGAATACACTTAGAGCATCTACTTGAAATGCCACAAAAAGATACTGTCCAAGGTACACCTTGGAACATCAAAACTAAATAGTCACTGCTGGCAAACAAATGCACACAGAAATGAAATGTCTCTTTATCCTTCAGCATCTCACCACCAAATTCATATTCCCTTTCCTTCAAGCAAGCGCTGCAGTTTAGCTTCAAGCTCTTTCCTTAATTGCAATACAAGGAAAATCGGGCTTCGGATCTGCGCCCACAGAACCCCCGGGCTGGTATCTGAGAGAACCTTGTGTACCAACGCAAGTCAGCAGCAATGTTGACAGTGGTCCTCTCTCTGCAAGAGATAGTTCCCATTGATCGACAACCTCCTAAAATCTACAGTCCTTCTCAGTCACTGCTTCCTCCACAATCGACTCGCACCTAACCCAAAGCCAGTTCATTCCAGAAATTCAGATGTGCGCCGGGGTAGCAACCGGTCCGCGTCCTCTGGAGTCGGCAACGCTCACCTTCTAAGGCACTGGGGCGATTTCTGAGCTCCGAGTAGTTCCGCTAGCACGCCTAACCACACAAGTTTCATCTTTTCCACCACATCATTCTTTTGTTCCACTGCCGCGCCTCAGCGACTCCGTGTTCGGTATTCTGGGCAAAATCCACCGCCTTTCAACTCGAAGCGAACTCCAGAAGCCAGTCAAGAGCAATTGTTCCACCTGAATGGAGACCTCGGTGGAGCGACGCAAGAGCAAAGGAAGCTCGCAGTATTTTCACGCATCGCAACTTTGTGTTTTCTTTCCAGCAAGTCCCACACTGTAGAGATTCGCGAACGCTGAGAGTGAAAAGACCCAAAGCAGCGCTCAGTTGGCGGGACTTGGGAAGGCAGAGCAACTCAGTTTGGTAGGCGCAGCGACCCGCAGTAGAGGAGGACGAACCATGTCACACACACACACACACACACACACACACACACACACACACACACACACACACACACACACCCCAAACAAACCAAAACCAAAACACCAGAGGGCAAAAGTTTTCTTTTGGTGAGTAATTCCACTAGCCCCAGTAAGGGTAAGACAAACTCCCGCAGGGAGGCACAATCCTAGGTAGTTGTGAAGCCCGGAGTGCTTCTGAGAGCGAAGTCTCTTGAACTTGGGGTCCCCCAGCTGTGAAGCACAGTGATCCCTCCTGGCTGTCGAGGAAAGAGAAAGAAGTTGGGATCTGCGCTAGCCAGAAACCTGGACAACTGCTCTCGGTGCAAAACGTTGGAAATGGCTGCTAAAGGGGTTGGGTCTCCAGACTCTTAATCCCTCCCCCTTTTCCGGCAAAGCTGTTCACCTGCTACCGTCCAGTTTGCAATATAAGCGTAGACCTTGAATTACTCCAGCCCCCAAAACTAGGCGTCACAGATTCTTAAGCAGTTCCCTTCGAAAAGAGCTACAGCGAGCTTCAGGTTCTCCTAGGGTAAAACATCACTTGAGAGAGCAGACAGCAAAGATGGGACAAGAAGGGATGTGTCCAGGAGACGAAACATAGGCTCCTCTATTCGGAGGACCTCGGGGAGCCCCTCAGCTCCTACGGTTGCAGCTGCAGCCACTTCAAAGCTCTCCCGTGGCAGGGGAGGTGGCCCTGGCAGGTGGAGACAGGGCCAGGGTTAATTTTTAGTCCAGCGACCTCACGCCGGGTGTCAGGAGAGTAACGGGCCTCTCTAGGAAAGATGTGGCAGCCGAGATGCCAGAGAGGATAGAGACCCGAAGGTGGACAAGCTGTCTGCAGAGATTGCAGCTAGGAGCTGCCTGCCCGCACAATCCGCTAACAAGTGCGGCGTGGCTGAGTTTTCTCGTCGTCCACGCCTTCGGAATCTCCGACCCCCTTCGCCTCTCCCGACTTCTCGCTCGCGAGTGGCCGGGGGTCGCTGGCGCGGGGCTGAGCGTGCGTGTGTGGGAGCGCGCGCACGCGCGCGCGGGAGTGTGCGTGTGTGTGCACCGCCCGCGCGCTGAGTCGGGCCGCCCGGACTCCGCCGCCCGCCGGGTGTTCTCCCTGCAGCCGCCCGCGCCGAGCCTCACCTGGCGCTCGCCGCCTGCCGCCCGCCGCCGGTCTAGCCCCTCTCAGCCGGGTTGCCTCCACGGAAAGTTTCCTCAGCAGACACCTTCGCTAAGGGCGGCCCAGGGTGATGGGGTTCTGAAGCTATGCCTTGAAGTGGCTCTTCTTACAAAACCTCTCCGCCTTGTCTCCACCTCAGGCGAGCAGAGAGTAGATTTTCCAAATTAAGGGGAGAAAAAGGTGAGGGGGGTCGCCCAGAGCAAGGGGTGCGCGGTCACAAGCGAAAATTATTCGCGCCGCCCCCCCCCCCGCACCCCGGCTGTCGAATGTCGGGATATTAACTGCCAGCCATGTGGTGTTAAAGAAGAAAATTAAATAGAAAGGCAAGTTGACAGAAGAGGGACTGGGTGGCTTCCGGATGTCGGGAAGGAAGGTTGTCCCCGCCTGCGTTTCCACCGGTAAGAAGATTTGGAGGCGCCTCCAGCGCGAGGGGTTTTAAACCGCCATCCCCTCCAGCTCCCTTTGAAAGGGGAAGACGCCGAGCAGGGAAGTCCAGGAAAAGCATCTGGACTTGGGAGCGTCGCATCCTTGGCTTTGGATTGTAAGGAGCTGAAAGGAAATGCGCGGCGTTTCCAGGTAAGAGACAGCAAAAACGCTTGCTGCTTTCTCAGGAAGAAGGATAACTTCCAATAGAGGTAGGTTGGGGATGGGGCGGAACCGGATTAAGCCAAGTTAGGATGCTACTCCCGGCGTCGCGGCGCGGTCGCTCTGGCCCAGCGAATGGCCCGGGGCGGCGGGTCGGGGAGTCGCCTGTGCCGAGCGCCCAGTTCCGAGGGGCGAGCTGATGGGGAGCGTCCTGCCCTTATACTTTGGAACCCATTGGAAAAAAGGTATCCTTGTAGGTTTGTCTGTCCAGGTCGCTGCATAGCGCGTGTGTGTTTCCGACGAGGTTTTTATTTTTTCCTATTGGCACCGCACACCCACCCCCTCGAGGCCCAGAGCCTGTGGGCGCTGGCCGACGCGGCTGGGGCGCGGTGGCAGGTGAGCCTAGCGCAGGTGGGCCGGTGGGGGCGGAGGCGGCATCCGGCCGGCCGATAGGGGGGCGCGCGAAGCAGTCCCTGGCGCCGCCGCCTCGCTAGCTCCCGGCAGCCGGCGTCCGCTCCCGGGCGCCTCAGGTCTGCTGCGGTTCCCTTCGCCTCCGCTAGAGGCTCCCAGCGGGCGCCGCGAAGAGGGTGGGTGTGGGGGCGCCGGGAGGCGGAGGGGCGAGCGCTGGGAGCGAGCGTGCCCGCGGGGTGGCGGAGCGGGCGCGGCAGGGGGAGGCGAACCGGGTTAGGGCGGGGGACGGGAGCCGGAGTCCCGGCGCGCTTCCTGGCTTCGCGCAGAGCTGCGGAGACACGGGTCCGAATCCGGGCTGAGCTCGGGAAAGCTGTGCCCTGAGCTGTAGCCACTTCAACGACACGATCCCGGCTGGATCCCTGAGGGCAGTCCTGGGAGGTAAAGTCCTCCTTTCTCCACTCTCCCTTTGCCCCCAGGTTCTTGGTAAATTACGGAGTACCTCAGGTGGGAGGGAGTGGAGGTGTGAGTCTGTAGGGTCTGTGACTAAAGGTGCCTTTCAGTCTTGCTTCGTGAAGCTCCGGGGAATGTCTATTTGAACTAAACCCTAATTTGGCCCGCCTCCCCCGGAATATTTGTCTGCTTTCAGGGAAGTTTTCTGCGGAGA
The DNA here is from genome assembly GCA_004024945.1 of Uropsilus gracilis. Classification (NCBI taxonomy): domain Eukaryota; kingdom Metazoa; phylum Chordata; class Mammalia; order Eulipotyphla; family Talpidae; genus Uropsilus; species Uropsilus gracilis. Next base: position 55,067 of record PVHY01009655.1, read on the forward strand.
GGGCCGGGCTCCTCGGAGGTGTGCCAGGAGACCTCCTGGGTTCCCCCTGAGCCGCAGTGGACTGGAGTGCACGACTCCTGAGGTGGGGTGTGGTGGAGAAAGGAGCACCACACCCTTTTCTTTTCCTCCCTTTTCCTTTTCACCTGATGGTGAAGTCTCGCCGTCTAGCTTTTTCCCGATTTCCTTTCCTTTCCCAAGGGATTGACCTAGAACTGAGAAGAGCTGCTGAGAGAGAG